>UCOL01004611.1:0-14088 GCA_900474335.1 Ormyrus nitidulus
GAAATCATAGGTATTTTTATGCTCTTTAAAATGGTCTTTGTTTGATTCAAATATCTCAATCCTATCATTAAAAAAAAGTAAAATTAAATTTTTCGAAAATCGAAAATTGCGATAAAACGTGAACAAATAAGCTAAACAAAAAAGATTTCTTTCACAAAGCTTCCTTTAGGAGGAATCAATATGTTTTCTTATACGTAATACAAAGCAGCTTCAAACTATCCGACACAAACGCATTCTCTTATCATTTCAATAAATAAATAAATCGATCGTTGGTCAAAAATAGCAATTAGCCTGATTTCAAAGTGCAAAGTGTTGCACCAGATAAAGGGCATTAACGACGTTTATATCTTAAAAACAATGCAAAAGAAATTTATTATTGACTTTCATTGCCGGGTACAACGTTGTTCCTCGATATTGAAAGTGTTCGCGAGATCTGAAAAGCAGCCTACTCAATGCAAATTAATTCTGCTTCAGTCAAGCATAAACTATTTGACTCAGGTAGAATTTAGTTGCATTGAATAGCTAACTTTCTGAGTGAAGGTAACGCGTGATTAGGCTCGATCAATAGCAGTTTCGGTAAAATATTGAAAAGGAGATGTACATTCTTTTGAAAAAAAAAAAGAAAAAACATTCCGATCGAAAATACAAATTCCAGCATATCCTACCGTGTTTATTTTATTGATCAAAATTCCAGAACTTTCTCAACATAAAAAGTAAATTAAATAGGCACTGTAATATCTGTAGTAATTTGCTGCGGCGTTACTTGCTCGAGTCGTACTCGTAATTTATTAATATATGTATCTATTAATTTACAAATCAATTTTCAAGCCATACCGATACAAGTTGGCAAATTAAATGCTCCCGTCTCGCAGTCGAGAGCATTTTATTGAAAGCTCATCCTTATATTTGTATTCAGGTATTTATAAGTACTCTAAACAAGTGATTTTACGCCGCGGCGAAGCGCAATTACCCCGACTTTATTACAGACTTGAAGACGGATTTTGATACCCGACTCCTCGTATATACACTCCCGTACTTAATAGCAAACCTCTCCTTAAATTTCTCCAAGCAGCCGCGTTTTTACTACACTTTTAACTGACCAGCATTATCTCCAATCCGAGAGCAAAAAAAAAGGCTCCCCTTATCAATTTCCGATGTACAACTAAACCCCTCGCTTATTAAAATTCCATCAAAGCGCTCCGAGAGTCGATGATCCTCGGCGCAACAATCCGTCGGGGCGAAAATATCCATAAACCGTAACGGGCCGACTACTTCGCACCTCTCTCTCTCTCTCTTCGGGGGCTTAGAAGCTATGCGTATATAAACTTTCGTCGTTAAAAGGCGCCACTTGATGGCCCGATACGAGGAGATCGGGAGGCGCTGATAATAAAAGCCGCAGCTCGCGTGTGTCGCAGATAAGCTCGGGAAGAGGCGAAATGGCTTTCCGGCGCGGCAGCTTTTTCCCCGCCGGGGCCCTGGATTTACAATTAGTGTAATTTCTGGGCCGTTAACTCGGGATCAATTAAGTGTCGGTGTTTTTTTTTTTTTTTTTGTTTTTTTTGGGGAGGGATGCTAAAGGTGTAACTATTTGAAGCTAATTTTATTGGCAGATTTTTATGGGCCGGTTTGCGGGGAGAGGATATAATAATGCGATTTAATTATTGCGCCGTAGTTTTATCATTGTATTTATTTCAAAAATTGTGTGCGTTTATGCGTAATGAAACTAACAAGTATTTTCAGTCGTTACCAAGAATTTTTCAAGTTTTTTTTCTAAGGAGTAATTGCGCGATATTGTAAAGTAAAAATGTTTCCTTAAAAATTATCTTCTTTTAATATTTACTCAGGACAAATTATTCATAATTTATTATACATCTCTGGTAACGCAAATAATGGTTGCAGCAGAAAATTTTTCAATTCCTAGAAACGTTACCCGCACAATCCTCAGCTGTTAAAAAGCTCGGATTGACGTGCAAACTGCCGCAATTTTTTACCCCTCAATATATATCCATAATAAACGTAAACGCTCCGAAGAAAATCCCAGTCCATTATTCGTCGTAAAAGGCAAACAGAACGAAGCACGTATCGGCCGCGGTATTGTCATTCCTCGTTAAGTGGCTCGCTCGAAAAGCGCTCGTCATATATATATATATTCGGGCCAGAAAATATTTTCGAATCCGCGCGTTTTTCCCATTAATTTTCGAAGCGTTTTAAAACCGAGCGTCAAAAGGCCGTCGGGGCCGTCTTAGCCGCAGGCGGGCATTGACTGCTTTTTAACGGCCCGCCTTTGTGCTTCTCGCCTCTCCTGCGAGGGCCGCTCCAAATTCAGGCACTTTGTGCGAGGGCAACGAGGCTTCTAAAAATAATCCGTAATCGATTCGACAAGTATGAGGCATTGCCTTTTCAATGACGCCTCTTGCGTCGCTGCCGCAATCAATTATGCTCGCGATGCGGCGTCATTTGCATTTAATGAGTGACGATTTGCTCGATTGAAAATTTATCGAGACGATCCAAATTTATCCTTCTTAACCTCATTAATTCGTGAGACGGTCTAGTTTTCCATTAAAATAATTTTTCTAATTGTATATAACACTAACTGTTAACATTGAATGGCGTCGAGATAAGTTCTTATATTTTATAACCTCATTAAAGCTATGTTAGAACCTGTAAACCCGCGGAGAAAAATAAACGATTTTCGGTTGCAGATAAGATTTTACGATAACGAGCACGGGAGATGGTATCAGGTGATTGCACTTACAAAACCATAAATCTACCCCTGAAAACAATCAATTTTGCAGACTTGATTAAAAGAAAAAACGACCAAAATCCTCTCTCCACCGACCTCCCCAATTTCCACTCCCACCCGCTATTTTCCGCCCGTAAAATATTGACAGAATCCTCGCGAATACCTCGCACAATTATTACTCACCGGAAGCGCAATAATATCCCGAAAATTGGCGGGCGCATCGCCGGGCCGCGCGTCTTTAGCCGCCTCTCGATGAATGGCCGCGGCCGGTTTTTTGTTGTTGGCGCGCGAGCGAGTTAGCGGTCAGCGCTTTTTCGGCCGACTTTCTTCGCCGCGCGGCGATGAGAACGTTTTAACGCGCTTGAAAAAGAAAAAAAGAAAAAGAAAAAAGGAGAGGATCGCGCTGCTCCTCATTTTTTTCTTTTCGAGCGAGTATATTGTTCGGAGGCGTTCTGCACCGGAGGGGGGAAGGGAGCCGCGGTATTTTATGTAATTGCTGGAAGTATGTAAAGTGTGTACGCGATTACACAAGTAGCTGCTAATTCTTTTGTCGGCCAATCGCGCCGAGGTGAGAGGATAAACGCGCCGTTCCCCTTATAAACGCGCGCGCCTATTGGCGACTTTTTGCGCCTTTCGCCGCTGAAGCTGGGAAAAAGGATCTCGGCGCGGTGGTAATGATCCCTTTGATTGTCTCGCGAATGGGAGAAAATGCACCGCGCGCTCGGACTGAATTGCCTGAATTTTGTTTTGAGAAAAAACTGTCGGATTTATTCTTGTCGCGAGTCTACGCAGTTTCCGTTTGAAAATGTTTTGCGCCCGGCGGAAAGACGTACGCGTTCGGCCACAAAGGAATAACTCTTTACAGAGTCGCTATTAGTATTCCGCGGGAAAAGCGAGGCTTCCTCTCGAAATCAATTCTCCTCCTCGACAGCGAGTACACGCGGACGAAACAAATACATTTTTACCAAACGAACCCTCTTCGCCTTGGGAAAAAACTCGCCAAAAGTCTCAAGTAACAGTTTTGATATCCCCCCGCAGCAGCAGTATATACAGCAAACCGCAGTAAAAACCAAAGTAAAGGTCAGTCGCGGACCGACAATCCGGGCGGCGAGTTCGCGCGCGCGTCCTGGAAAAGAATCTCCTCGGTCGGCTTTCTCGCGCCTCTCCCGCTCACAAAGCTCCTCCGTCGCGCGGCTCCGCGTTCCCTCCGGTAGCCGCATAGAGAGAGAGAGAGAGAGAGAGAGAGAGAGAGAGCGAGAGAGTAAAACATACTCATCAGGTTCGACCTCGTCGGTCCGGTGCGGCGATTTTTTCCTTTGGCCTGGGTGCTTGAGAATCGATTGCGGGCCGCACGCGAGGTCGGGGGGGCCCCGGCAGCCGCGCCGCGTCGTGAAAAGAAGGTGCACGTCTCCTCGCCCGGGATAATTGACCGATTTGTGCGGTTTCCTTTATTAAATGCTATGCTGGAGCACGGGACAAAGAGGGAGGGGGGGGCCCCACTTGGCCCATTAGCACGCACTTGATCCGTGAGAGCGCACGCGAGGGCCCCGTATTTTTATATTAATAACGGTATGCACAACGCCCGGGAGCTCCGCTTCGCGGAAAGGACGTACTTGCGGAGCTGCGAGGAGGCGAGAGCCGAGCTCGAGGAATGCCGAGGAAATTGAAGATACGCGCGAGAGAGCGAGAGGGAGGACAAAGAGACCTGCTTTAAATGACGTATCGCTGCTCGCGAAGCTCGGCAGATGCCGGCTTTCGTTCTGCCGATACTTATTGAGGATAATGAGCGGCCGGTCATCGAAATGTGTATAACTTGTTTGGGGAGCTTCGCAGTGAACCAAGTCAACCGGAGTGCGTGCATATTTAATTCGTTCGCCGGAGCGATTTCTCGAAGGCATTGCTCTAAATGCAAAAAAAAAAAAACAAAAAAAAAAAAACGAGTGTGCAGGAGGAAAAGGGATAAAATAAGACAGAAGCTCACGTGTGGTTTGCAGGCACCCTCCGCCCACCGGGCCTCATTGGCGGCAGCAAGCCCAAGGTAGCGACGCCCGCGGTCGTCTCCAAGATCGAGCAGTACAAGAGGGAGAACCCGACCATATTCGCCTGGGAGATACGCGAGCGACTCATCTCCGAGGGTAAGCCGAGAGAGCCGTATAATACACGCATCGACAATTATGCAATTCACCCGCTCCTCCTTTCCATCACGGCTCTCCTTTCAATTATTTATCGAGAGATCTCGTCGACGAATTTTCATTCGGGAGATGCGCTCCGCACGCGCTTTTTGTTCGGCGCGAGTGTATTAAGGGACTAACGAGTGGTAGCTGATACGCCGCGTGACGGGGCGGATCTTTGACGTTCTTTTCGGGTATTACATCGGCTGTTAACGACGCTCGAACGCCAAGACAATGGTTTTACGGTTTCATTGTGGAGGCTGATGACGATCTTCAAAATAGTAAATTTCGAGTGCACGCTTCGACCGCTGCAGGGTACTTCAACGAATGCACAACGTTTAATTGAAACTCGCGTGAAAACTACAAAGTTCAAATCGAAGATTCGATCGACGATCGTAACGTCGCCGGGCGTCAAGTGTCGGACTGTTTTTTTTGGTGGAGGGCAAATTGAATTAACAGCTGTAGTGTAATGCCGACTCGTGACTTATGGGTGCGCGTTGTCGTGGCGCGGGATTCAGCTACTCTTCCGTATCTTACACTTTCGCCGGGCGGCTCACCTTCTTACGTAAACGTGTCAAATGTCAAAGAGCTATGCAATACGCTTCAACTGGTTCTGCGCGCCGTTCTAATGAATTTGCCTGCCATGGCGGCCGAGAATTTTCAACGAAGCTTAACATTCATTTATTCCCTGCACTTTACTTCAATTGCCCTCTTCTTCATTTTTCTATCAAAAAGCTTTTATTCCAATTACATATTCACAGTATTCACAATAATAGGATATTCCTTTGATTTAATGAAATTATTGGTTGATCCACAAGCCAACCTGATTTCCATTAAAACAAACGAATATCCTACTGCACACGCAGTTGAATCTTTTTCAACTCAGCACCTCCATCCACATATAGCGTAAGTCCGAAATTCTCCATCTAACAAGCCACCCTCCCGCCCCCAGGCGTCTGCAGCAACGCGACGGCCCCTTCCGTGAGCAGCATCAACCGTATCCTGCGCAACCGCGCGGCCGAGCGGGCGGCGGCGGAGTTCGCCCGGGCGGCCGGCTACGGCCTCTACGCCGGTGGCCCTCACCCGTACTTCGGCTCCGGCGGCCAGTCGCAGCAGCAGCAGCAGCAGCATCAGGCCGCGGCGGCGGCGGCGGCCGCGGCGGTCGCCCAGCAGCAGCACCAGCAGCAGGCGGCCAGCTGGCCCGGGGCACCCGGGCCCGCGCACCCCTGGCTCTTCCCCGGGCCCGCCTCCGCCCTCCTCCTCCAGCCGCCCCTGCCCTCCGCGGCGGCGGCGGCGGCGGCGGCGGCTGCAGCGGCGGCCGCCGCCGCCAGTCCCGAGCACGCGCTGCACGCCGTCGACGCCATCGCCAGGGGGTACATGCACCAAGGTCAGTGGGGTCGTGCTTTAGCGCGGGTTTTTGGGATAGACGGGGGGCTTAAAGTCTTGCGAAACTTGATAATGACTAATGACTGCGTTCCTTTTGATTTTGCGTAAGAATGATGTTTGATCTCGAGGTTGATAAAAATTTATGTTGGTGTAATTTACCAAGCGGTGCAAAGTAGCCGATGTAAATTTATATTTTTACAATATCATTACTCTTGTATAAAGTTTTTACGCAAAAGATAAATTTCCCCTCTGCCGCGAAAATGTTCGAAATAACCGGAGAATCTCAAGCGAAGATGACAATCGCGGATTGTACTTTTAAGCAGGAAGCGAGTTAATGCACTTGCACAGATAATGACGCGATTCGAGATAGGCGGCGAAACGATTGCGATCGCATCTTCCGTAATTTCCTTCGGACGCAAAACTGATAATATTCGCGAGTTTCTCAAATAACATGATGTAATGCTCGCTTTTGAATCGTTAAGCAGGCAAATAAATATTTTTCAACGCTTAAAGTCAGTCAAAGTAAAAGGAGGCTGAAGCGGAGACGGGAGTCAAATGCGCGACATTAAGCGTAACATCGATCACGAAATTAATTACGCATGTTTTAATAAATTATGCAATTTCATTTCTCGATATATATATGGATAAAGGATTTCATCAAAGTGTCAGTATTAATTAAAGTCCTCCTTAATTATTGGCTCATAAATATCGCGCGTAAAATTTACGACTTTCCATAAAAATATCCGAGTTTAAAAGATTCGAAAAACGCGATGCGAGCAATTACGCGAGAATTACCGATGTAAATAGCTAAATTAAATCTAAGGCTAATTCAAGGCCGATGACTATTTGTTTTTAAGCCTATCGACGGCAATATTAATTATAACTTTATGAATGAACATTTTCGACGTTATCGAAATTGCGAATATTGTATTGCCCGTCGCGTTAAATTCAGTGGCCATTGATTTTATTTATTTTCGCATGCATAAAAGATTTGCCGCAAGTATATACAATCGCGTTAAGCACATAGATACAAATTAAAGACACGCGGAACTAATAATTATGAAAATTTTCAGCTTCGCATTTTAGCATAATGCAAGGTCGCGCGTTAATAATATATATTTAAATGACCAACCTTCGGGAGCATTTTTTCTGAATTCCCACCATTAAGTGGGATTGTGCCCCTTATAGTTTAGAACAATCCCTATAATTATCTTTAAAACGCGATCATTCCGAGGCACTGACTTCTTCCTCTGGCTACCAAGTCATTTTCAAAATTGCAAAACCGCCCGATGAAAACCCCCGAAATCCGAGAGCGCCGGAATACAAAAATCGTTTCGCCTAACAAAAAAAAATAAAAATTCTTGCCTCGATATCTGTCGAAACAGAGGGCGACGGCGAGGACGGCAGCCTGGACGGCTCGGAGCAGCCCAAGTTCCGGCGGAACCGCACGACCTTCAGCCCGGAGCAGCTGGAGGAGCTGGAGAAGGAGTTCGAGCGGTCGCACTATCCGTGCGTGTCGACGCGCGAGCGGCTCGCCTCCAAGACCTCCTTGTCCGAGGCGAGGGTGCAGGTGAGCCCCGACCGAGAGAGAGAGAGAGAGAGAGAGAGAGAGATAACGAGCGCCCCGCCGTAATGGCTTTCCTTGAAGCGTCGAGCGCTTCGGGTGAATATGTCGATGGAGGAGCCCTGACGGCCTGGGAATGTATGGGCTCGCGGGATATTGGAAAATCGCTTCGTCGGGGGGAAAAAGTTTTGATTTGCTTCGGGAGAAGGGTTTTCGAGCTCGCTGGAATTCAATTACTGGGAGTCTAATTTCACATAAGTTTTCTCATACGAAGATATTAAAGAAGCCTCGTCCATTAAGTCCGAAGCGTTAAAATCTATAAGAAAAGTCGATTTTCCTTGAAACACTTATAACTTTTCAACAGTTAATTGTGGAGTAATTTAATACTCGGCATTCGAAGAGAATTCGAATTAAGTAAAGATTCAAGCGAAAACTTTTTTATGCTACTTTATTACTTTTTGAACAAATAATGATTTTTGGATGAAATTTGAGAGTAAATGCCGAGTATAAGCCTTAGACTGAATAAACGAGGCTTCTTTCATATTTTTATATGAGAAAAATTATCCCAAAGTTAAAATAAAATTCATAATTCAAAGTTCCGATAGACTTTTGATTAGCTGGATTGGCTTTTGATTGGCATTCGTAGAAAAAGTTTAAGTTTTTTTAACAAGCCAGCCATTTGAGATTTTTCTTTATTAAATTTATTAGATAATTCACCCGAAGCGCTGCAATTCAAGCCATTAGCTAAAAAATGATTTTATATACTACAACCCCCAACAAAAATCCCCCCATACCCCGACCACAAGTTTGTGCGCCTTCTAACAAGAGCTAACGTCGTGACTCTTAGGTTTGGTTTTCCAACAGACGGGCCAAGTGGCGGCGCCACCAGCGCATGAACCTGCTGAAGCGCTCGCCGCCGCCGCCGCCTCCGCCCCACGCAACCTCCGCCACCTCGAGCACCAGCTCCAGCGGCAACCAGCAGCAGCAGCAGCAGCAACCGGTCGTCGGGGCTGCAGCGCCTCCGCAGCCACAGCAGCAGCAGCCACCGCCGCCAGCCTCGCAATCTACGCCCTCTGCCGGCGGCGGGGCGGCGAGCACCGCTAGGCTCCTGGGCAGCGGCGAGAAGAGCGCGTTCCGCGCGGTCGAGCGGCCCCAGAAGCCCAGCGCCTTCCGGGCCATCAGCCAGCTGCTGGCCAACGACGAGGACAGGCACCACCGGCCCGCGGCCTCGAACGCGACGACGAGCACCTCCACCCCCATGGAGGAGGACGACGAGGACGAGGAGATCCAGGTGCAGGACTCGCCCGGCGCCTGGAGGGAGCGCTGGATGGAGCAGCAGCCCCTCGAGCTCACCAAGCACGATCGCTGATGACGCGCCGATTAGGGCTCTTGATCCTCGAAGCGGGGGAGGTCGCACGAGCCGCTAGAGTTTGTCGCTGGTAGACGAATCGGTTCGGCTGCTGGTGCGGGACGCTGAGAGAACTTTGAGACCTTTCGTTTATTTGGAAAAAATCGTGTCGCGCGTCCAGTCGTGCGATCCGTGTCCGGTCGGTCGATCGGCATTGGAGGAAGAGCGAAAAAAATTAAACTCAAGATTAGACGATAAACTAGATCGAGATTCGAGATCGGTATATGTAAGGCCAAAGCGTCGATCGGCCAGCTAATCGGTTAGCTCCGAGATCTCGGTGCGCCGATAAAGTCGTGCTCGAGCAATCGGTTCCAGAAATAAGTCAACCAGCGAACCGCGACCGTCGGGTGTAAATATTGTTTCATAATTTGTCAGCGGCGAGGAGCCGACCGGTTAATTAGCTAATCGGTTGTTAACGGTCAAGAGCCCGCGGCGCGAGTGTGTTATATATATATATAAATATAAATCTACAAATCTGAAAAGACTGTCTTTCACAAATGAAACTTTCCTACAACGATATTATGAATGGGTGCGTCCGAGCAGCGTGTGTGCACCAAAGGATCTAACGTCTCTGCGAACTAGTCCTAAATCAGTGTGTAAAATATAATAAGCGGAAGGATGAAAGGAAAGCTGTAAAATTCGCACCAACACGTCAAGATTACACTTATAGACGGACACGTTATCATACATACACACGTGCAACACGCGAAATACAGAGATGTGCGCTGTGTCCCTCGCCTGTAACAAGTGTAATTGTAATATTTCTTGTAAAAGATTTTTGATTATTTAAATGAAGCGCCGCCGTTTGTACAGAGAGACTTCTGGCCTATGTGTGTGTTATTTTGCCTGCCTCACCTCCAACAAACCACCTTCTTCCCGCCAGCTATTTCGAGAATTAAGACAAGAAACGACTCTCCCGCTCTCGATTAACTCGAATCCGGCGAATATTCGGAAAGGATCTGGCGTGTAACGTGTCGCGAGTCGGGGGAACTGGTTTTTCCCTTCGTGTCGCGAGAGCGAGAGGAGAAAGATTAAGAGTCGCACTCAGCCGCGCTCCCGGTACAAATTTCGCACGCGCTCTCTCTCTCTCTCTCCCTCTCTCTGCCTCTCTCTCTCTCTCGCCGGCTATAAAGTCGAGCATTACACTCTCGATAAAGTCGCTTGAACGAGCGGCGCGTCAATTTGCATTTTTCCTTCTCACCTATTTCTCCGGGCCTTATCTGGGGGCCCTGTTGGAGCCGCTTCTTGTTGCTCCTCGCGCCTCTCTCTCTCTCTCGCTCCTCCGGTCGGCCGGTTCGTATCTCGAAGCGCGTCGATTTCGGGGCGGGAGCCCGAAATTTATGAGTCGTTGGCTCGCTCTCGCGCACAAATAGAGAGCAGAGCTGCTCTCTCTCTCTCTCTGTCCGAGAGTAGCAGCGGCGGCGGCGGCAGCGGCAGCAGCTTCTAACTCTAGAAAGAGAGGGAACGTAACAATTACTATCTGCGAGCGATCGGCGCGGCGAAGATTAACGATCTTACTCGGGGCCGAGGCACATTAAAGTCACCTCCTCCTTTTGCCAATGAGATATTGCTCGGAGTCACGTCCGCGCATGCGCAAAGGCGTGGGACGAGCAAGACCGGGGCAGTAAAAGAGATCGGGCCGCCGATCGCTAATTCGCGGCTGCTCTCCTCTCCTGCCTCTCGCTCGCTCTCTCTCTCTCTCTCTCGCTCTCTCGCTCTCTCGCGCCTCGAGCTCAATTAAGCGGAAAGCCCCCTTAGACCACTTGTTATGTGCGCCCGGCAGCTTTTGTCTCCTCGCGTGTGCGCACGCGCGCGCAGCCTCCTGTCATGAGGCCAGCCAGGCGAGAAACCGAGAAAACGAGAAGGAGCGGCTAGGATGCTGTCGACGTGATGTACAGCGACAGCCTCGATAGCGTTACAACGGCTACTAACCCTTTCTCTCTTTCGTACGCCTTTATCTCTCTCGCTCTTTCTCTCTTACCGGCTCCTCCCGCCTCCTATATACACTCCCTGCAGAGCTCCTTTGTTGCTGACTCTCCAGAAATTAGACGATTTTTCAGAGGGAGAAGGGAGATAGAGTTATCGGGCCGCCGGCCCATTAGCATCTTTATAGAAGAGGGGGGGGGGTGCGATTTATTTGCGCTCAATTATCGAGCGCCGCCATGGGAATTTCGAGGAGTGAAGGTATACCACTGATGGATTTCTGGATAATAGAGTTGGCATGCTTCTTGTTTCTTGCCCCGGCTCCGTAGGGAGGAAGTGTTTTGCGCTCGTAAAACGATCGTAAAACGGACAAAGGTTTTCTAACGAGTGCGACCAGTTTAACGCTCGTTAATTTTTCAGCAAATCGACGGAGTAACGAGAAATCTATCGAATGCCAAGCTATGTTAAAAGCGATTCGAGCATACACCTCCCAACCCTTTTAATGCTGCAAAAACAATCGATCCACGTTCGAGCCCTCGATTTCCCAATGCCAACCCCTCCGCGGCCGAAGAATTAATTAGCCCGCGACTCGATAATTAGCGCCTCGCCACGGCAATTCTATCGATCACTGTCGGCTCGCGTTACTCCTTGCATACGTACTCGCAGTCGGCTCGAGAGAGTATCGGCTCGCCTAAGCCTACACACATACGGCCAACTTATCGATTACTGCGCCGCTCCGGAGAGCCCCAGAAGAGACACACTCGCGCGAGAAAGCCATAAATTTCCGTGCGAACTGCAAGAGAGACGGAGAGAGAGAGAGAGAGAGAGCCTTTTTCGAGAGCCTGTTTGCCACGGCGGATAGACGAGACGCTCCGACGAAAATGTTGCTTAATTATGTTGAGGAGGCGAGCTCCGAGGGCCAAGTGCGTCGTCGGGCGCCTTTTTACGGCTAAATTTTATGGGGTTTTATAGAGAATTTTGTGAGGGAGTTGCTACCGGTCCGCTTAAAATTCTCCCGGCGAGGAGCGCGAGTAATTTTGAAATAAGTCACGCGTGCGTGATATATTTCGTCGATCATCGCGTACGGACTATTATTCAGAGAAGCTAAAGAGGAGATTCTTTTTTTTCTTTTTTCGCTTGTCGGTGTATAAAACGTTGATAAATCAACTTTTCTTCGATTACGTAATGCTGGATTTGGAGGTCCAATTGGAAATAATCGAATTGAGCTTTCGGCCTAAAAATAATGTTTTCAACTCGATGTTCGAGAGCTCTGGTGAATTGTTTACTCAACGAAATCTTATCTAATTAAGTTCACCTCTGTTCTTTTGAAATAATAATTGCTCTTATCTTTCTGCGTGGGGACACAGTTGTCGACTTATAGGCCACGAGGAAGTAATCAACTTTTGAACGCCGTGTTTGCTTATTATTTCCATTGACAATTGAAGCGGATTGAAGTTTAGCGGCGTCAGAACACATGATTCGGCGCTTTTCAATTTTATTTTGTTCAAAAATTACTTTAAACGATGACGAAGCCTTTGCTGTGTACTTTTTTCAGAGAACAAGATGAGCGCTAAAACTTTTTTTTATTCAAACGTAAAATTAAACTGTATAAATAAAACTATAACCGATACAGTAGATTAATGATCGACGCAAAGAAAGTTTTCTTTTTTACCGATACGAATCTCAAATTCTACATATTCGAAATTTTCAGATTCTATTTATCTTGTTGGCAAGTCCAAGAAGAAAATTCACAAAGTACGATGAATTAGGTTATACTTTATACAATTGGGCACACAATGTTACAAAGAATTATTAATAAGGCAGCAAGTCGCTATAACTGATTATTACGATATCGTCTATAGAAGTCTGTAGGAGCTCACAGTATACCCGTGGATTGATTGTGTATATTTATTGACTGCAGATAGCAGTCTATAAGTGATTTATAGTCCTATCACAAAAGCCATGAAATAAATTTACTCGGAGCCAAACATATTTCACCCTTTTGCGTTTTTGTTGCCCGAACTTCCTTTAGATTCCCATTACGGTTCGGCGAGTATAAACTAAATTAAACATCAACAGTATTTATTTAGAACACCGCTCGCTCGACATTTTATTCGCGTTCATCATTCGGCGCGAGAGAGAGAGGCAGTAAAGGAAACGCTTATACAATTTATCCCAGAATTCGAGACTCGCGGGCTTGTAATTTTATCAATTAAAACCCCGGCAAAAGGAGAGTCGGACTCGCGCGCCGTAGCTTTGCGCGCGAAAGAAAACTGCGGCGCATTTACGAGTACACGATACTAGACGCGTAGCTTATCCTTTTAGCTTTAACCAAACCGGTTCGGCTAATAAGTCTCAAGCCTCCAATAAGTTAATTCCCGCAAAGGGGCAGAGAGGAGAAAACAGTATTAAGCACGCGAGCCTCGCGCCGTTTTTCCAAAGACGCCTACTACGATGATCCTCCGCTCGATGTTTAAACAAAGAAAAGCGCGGATAAACGAGAGGTGGTTCCGCTGCCAAAACAACGATTATTTGGCCAGGTATATATATATATATATACCCTCGGAGGCAGGCAGCGAGGCGTGACTTACGCACCAAAGCGGCTCACATAATCCTCTCTCTCAGCATGAAGAATCGCGTGCATCCATTGTGGCCGTCAGAAAGAGAGAGAGAGAGAGAGAGAGAGAGAGAGAGAGAGCCGCGGGTATACAGTTCCCGCGCGTCAAAAAGTAATTCCGGGTGCGATCCCGGCTCGATAACTCCGCCGCGCCGCCTCGATTATTCCCGTCACGGGCATGCGAAATTTCGTCAATCCCTCATGCGTGCGTATCATCCTGGCTGACTGATCGGCGTCGTAACGAGGGCCCTCCCGCCCCCCCCTCTCTCTCTCTCG
>UCOL01004612.1:0-14115 GCA_900474335.1 Ormyrus nitidulus
ACAAATATTCTTTGATGATAAAATTATATATATCAAAATGGATTTGGGCTTTGTAAAACCAAAAAATTTACCTGTTTTTGATATTGTTATTTCAAACTTAGGCAAAAATATAGGACAAAAGACAATAAAAAACACAACAGATGATGATTGGGAGCAAATGATTGAGATTAATATCAAAACACATATTTGGTTATATAAAAACACGAGATTTACAAAATTCGTTTTTATTTCTTCCGTCCTTTCATTTGTTGGTTTTGAACAATACTCTCTTTACTGTGCAAGTAAGGCATTTTTAAGAATATTTAACGAGTCACTGCAAAATGAAGGCTGTAATACATTAATCGTCTACCCGTACAAAATTGATACTAAAATGTTCTCTGAAATAAGAGGCATTTTCACACTAAAAGCATCCTATGTGGCCGACAAAATTGTGCAGGCAATCGAGAAAGACCATAAAGATTTGTATCTTCCGTATATATTCAAACCTTTATTAATTCTAATGACACTTTTACCCAACTTCATAGTTCGCTATATTTTTAAGGTAGTCGTAAAACTACTTTACACCTCTGAAAAACATAAAGCAGACTAGCCATACGGATTTTGAACGTCCATTCTCCCAAAATATCTAAAAACAGTCCCATAACCATCTTTTTGTCCTGGATAAAAGTCTGTTGTGTATAAGTCATTGAGTTTAGCATTAATGTATTCATTATCACCAGGATCATCAAAAATAAACGGAGGTTCAATAGTTTGATTTTCTAATTCATCCCAATCTATGTCCTTAAAAACTGAATGTTCTCTAATCTCCAAACAACATAATCGTTTAGACGGATCTTTTTCCAGAAGTTTTGTTATAAGATCTTGTGTGGCATCATCTAAGAAAACAGGAAATGTTAGTTCTTCATTTTTTATCCTTTTCACAACCTTATCTCTTGAGTCAGCGCAAAAGGGAGTGTATCCGGCAAGCATGTAGTATAGAAGGATTCCTATTCCCCAATAATCAGACTCTTTGATGATTTTACCTTCAAAAATGTATTCGGGGGAGGTAAATTCAATATATGTATTTACACCGTTTCGTCTATCCTCTATAGCGTTTAAAAAATCGTATCTCAGTTTTATATGCCCCTTGTTGTTGATTAAGACGGTCTTCGGGCAAATGAAGCCAAAAACATGTTCTTTAGAGTGTAGATACTGTATTCCTAAAATAATTTCTGCTATATAAAAAATAGATGTTTTCCTTGAAAACATTACTCTGAGCTTCAAAAATTGAACCAGATTGATTGCAGCATATTCGGAAATGTAGTATAAATGGTCGTAATCTTGAAATGAATATAAGATATTTATGATATTCTTGTGTCTGATTTTATTTCTTACATAATACTCGTATTGAATTAACTTTTCTTCCTCATACTTGACTATTAGAGGTTTTTTCATGATTCGTAAGTAGTATATTTTTGTTTTTTGTTTTCCAACATGAACATAAACCAAGTAGTTGTCCCAAAAAGGCCCAACATAAGTTTTACGAATGCATTTTATGTTTTTTTTATCGACCATGAGGGACTTTAAAAAAAAATACCATTTCAAATAAGTTGATCACAGAAACAAAACATGATGGAGCAGTAAAAATGTTATTTGAGAAATCTAAAACTTAATAGTTCATACAAAGAGGATTATTTTTTAGAATAAAAATCTTGTTTTTACATGTTTAGTGCTTAATCAATTGTATTTTGGCTCGACTGTTAAATTATTCCAACCATGTCAAAGTTATAATGTCTATGTCTCTGCTCTTATTAACTACACGTCATTTAAAATAATATTACGTGCAATACACCCATTTAACTATTATGTTGGACAAGAGCAATAGCTAAGTTATATGTAGCCATTGACCAAAAACACAGCACACTTAAATCATTTAATTCATAAAAACTATTTATTTCTCAGCAATAGACTGAAGAAGCCTATCAATTTCGCTATCTTGGAGATAAATAAGATTACCATCCTTTCTTAGCAAAGACACCTCTAGTTCCTGCCAGCCCGAATCTTCTCCAATGCTTTCAAGCAATGCGCCAGCAGCAACCTCCAGCAATTCTTGGTCTCCAATGTCCGCTCTATAGAAGCTTTCAATATATTTGACCATCTTTTGGTATTTTTCCCCAACAGCAACACCTACACTAGGGTAGACTATGCCTGACATGTCAGTTTTGCTTATAATAGGTTTAGTACCGTCAAACCCAAAGAAGGCTCCTCCAAAAGCAGGAGATCTTTGGCCGCTAGATTGGATTAAAATTTGCATATAGTCTGCCCAATCTCTTGCTAATATATCTGGAGTAATAGAAAATCCATACTTGTATGAAAGGGAGGTAGCAAGGTCAATACATTCTAAATTCACATAGCTAATGTCGGCGGGAAGTCCGGTAAAGGCTGAAAATACATTATCGTGTATTCTCTCTACACATGTATGCACTTCATCGTCTAACTTTCCGGTTATTCCCTTTTTAGCGACACAGACAATTAAATTGTTGTTTTTCAAAACAACAAGAGGACGTGAATTATTTAAAGCCTCTAAACCATACTCAACCTGCATAATCTTGCCATCTGAATTGAAGATTTTATAGTAGAGTTCCTTATTTGACATTATTAGGGTTAAAATAAATCTATTTTACAAAACAAACGTAATCCTTATAGACATCCTGAATACTGTACAAAGCCATTCAAGGATTTTCGACGCTATTGAGGATAAATATAGCAATATTAACGCTTAATAATTATTTTGAAATATACAAGTAATTTAGAAGAAGTGTTTTGTGTTAAAGGACAATGATTGAAAGTGTTTGCTGCAAAATTAACGTATAAAATTGTTCAAAGCTAGAAGTCGATTTACAAAATACTTTTTTTAGTTATCAAGTCCTTACTTAACAAATATGAAATTATAACTCCTTTTTATATCTATTAGGCCATATCGCCCCTTTTTTTTTATTATACAGAATAGCTTGTTACCACATAGCAATAGAATAATCGCCCATAACTGAATTCATTGTGTTATAGTATGCTGGCCCTTCAATTTAATGCTTCTTGTTAAGATAAATAAAAATTTTTCCGCTCAACATGATATGTTAATGAATTATTATCCGATTTAAAGACTACAATTGAGCAATCACGCAACTCCGTGGAGACGAGCATGCAATTTATTCTATACAGCGCAATCTTTTAACATAAAGAACCCTCTATCACTATGACATGCACAACTATTTTGTGTACATACGTACAAAAATTAATTGCATTTAATTAGATATCTTGTTCTCTGAGACAATATGTTGTGTAGCTTACCAAATATTCAGATTAATATTTCGATTTTAAGAAATAAAAAAAATGCTTAATTGCCGTTTTGGATAATAGATTATGTAACAACATTGACAAACTGATAGTAACAGAATTCTATTATGTAATATTGTCCTTGTAAAAACCGTTAAATGTTTTACAGAGCTTATAACATCTATCAAGATTTTTTATAAACTTTAATCCTTTTAAAATTATGCTAGCCGGAACAAGGCAGAAAAGCCATACATATAAATATTTAGTAAACTTACAGGAACTAAAACATATTTAAATAAAAATAACACCTAACTTGTATTTTGCTTCGCCAACTTGTATTCTTAACATACACGTGTGGTGCTAAATTAGAAATATAGAGAGTTATGATCTTCATGTTGTGTGTTGCAACAATAGATTAAATTATGGCACCATTTTAACCAAAAATGTGGCGATCACTCATCATTCTTCTGATTCTTCAAAATGATAACAAATGCTGTTTCATTGTAAATTCTTTCTGAAAATAAACGTACATGGTTTACATAAAAATGTGCCTATAACTCTGTATCTTAAACTACAATTAATCATTTTTAATAAAGAATTTTAACACTAGGTGTTTTATATTTCGGTAAAAATTGTCATTTTACGTCTCTTAATCAAACAAAAAATAACACTGTAGTAACAAACATCGATGACCCAAAGTTTCATTGACAACTAGTTGATTACACTTTGCATAGCGTGTAATAAGATTTATAATTTCATATTTGAGTAAATTTTCAATTGTATACTGGATGCCAAATGAAAAAAAAAATATACTGTCTGTGTGTTAATCAAATTACTAAGTATCTGACAGTATTATTCCTAATCTAATCAAACTGTCATTTAAACTTAAGCTTATCTATAAAATTAAATTAAATTTTATTATATACTTTTGTTGGTCGGCCCAAGAGAAACACATTTGTTTTATGTCAAAAAGTCCCTCCTCCTTTTTATGATTTAAACAAAATTTTTTTACCCCCCATATATGTCTGAAAATCTTGATACTTCAAATATTGACGGAAAGTCAGTTAAAAACGATGCGACTAAAGATTCTGAGAATCAACAACACGATACTGAGCAAGGAACATTGCCCACAGAAGATCAAATAGAATTCGAAGCCAATAGTAAAACTATTAGATTGGCGAGGGCGGAATACTCTATGTTCGGACACTTAGCTGGTATGTTTACAATTATTTCTTTCCTTTATTCTATTGGTAGAATTATGAAGGATGCTGCAGTTCTTAGTAAGCAGCATCAATCTTCAATTTTCGGTTTGAAGATTCTTATTTTATTCTTATCTGTTTTTGTGATGGGGTTCATCCAAAAGGGGCTGTCAAAAAACCCCCTAACAAAGATCTTCAATGTTACACTTTACACTTTTGCTGTTATTTTTATAGCCCTGGGCCTACTATGTTTGCCCCTCTCTAAATATATCCAGGCGGATTTCTTTTGGGCAAGAGATATTTTTGCAGACGGAAAGTTCAAAACTAGAGGTCTTGATTCATTCTGTCCTATTGTTTTGATCTACAATGAATGGACATCGTCCTTAGTATACATTGCCTGTGAAATGTTCGGTAGTCTTGTTCTTTCTTATATGTTTATGACTTTCACAAATTCCCTTACAACACCACTTCAATCCTCGAGGTTTGTTCCTCTTTTATATATCCTATCTAATGTCGCTTTACTTACATCTGGTATTATTTCTAGTGCTTACAATAAACTTAAAAGTGGTATGAAGTACGAACATGCTGAATTAGCAAATAATTGCTTTTTCGTATTTACTGGTGTTTTAGTACTATTAATTGTGTATCTTAAATACCGGTTAGAAAATGTGGTTCTTAGCAAGCCAATTTTCATTGCAAAATCCACTAAAAAGAAGGGACCAAAAGTAAGTGTTGGATTCGTTGAAGGTGTCGTTGAAATGGCAAAATCTAAGTTACTTATGAGTATCTCTCTTACAGTACTTTTTTATGCCATTAGTACCAATCTAATTGAGTCTTCATATAAGTCTGGTCTAAGTGCTGGTGCTGACAATGCTGGAGAAGAAAAATCGAGTTATTCCACGTTTTATAACTCTGCAGAACAAATTTTTGTTGGAATTTCCGTTATTCTGGTTCTTCTCTCACCTTTCCCTAAGCTTATCCAAACTAGAGGATGGATTTATGTCGCTATCTGGTCTCCAATTTTGACATTATTCTCAGCTGTAGCCGTCTTTGGTTTGGCCTTCTATAACTTCCCTTGCAATAAAGAAGGCGATAAGAATATTATCTTCAAGTCATTTGGTGCAACAAGTGGTAATGCAAAGTTTAAGTGGGAGAATGGAATAGGTGCTGCTGCCGTTGGACTTATGAAGATTCATAAATATGCAGCATTTGATATTACTAAGGAGGCTATTTCTATGCAGATCGACTCTTCGCTTAGAGCAAGATACAAGGGTATCTTTGACGGTGTCTTTGGAAAGCTTGGTAAATCAGTGGGATCTTTCTATGGTAGTCTCATGACAAATCTTTTTAATTGCAGAGATATTCGTAAAGTTGGCCCTATTGGAGGTTCATTCGTAATCTTTAATTGCTTCGTTTGGTTCTTTATAGTTATCTATCTTAACCGCAAGTATGCTGAATCAGTTAAGAATAATACACCAATCGATGTTGATTTATTCGGTCAGGATAAAAAAACTAATCAGTCACAAACTGAGGAGCCATCTAAGACTGTCTCTGCTGAGATCTAATAAATTAATTACTTAAATATGAAAAATTTATACTATCTATGTTCATATAAAGAAAGGAGATTAAATAATCCTTTTTATGAAAATAATCATTTTGATATTTTAAGGTAAGATCTGTGATTGTTGTAAATATGCAGCTGTCTTTACTTAGCTTTCACAACATATTTAAATGATCACAATGTAATAATTAGTTAATAGAAAACACGGATTTGATATTCTGCAGAAATAAGACTGGGGTTTTATTTTCTCTCGTAGGCTATACAATTCAATCTCATATGAGTATGATGTTTCTAAGACTATTTTAGAGTTAAAACAATATTAATTTTAAGAAGACGTATTGCAGAATATTATGATTTAAACTTTTTATGCTTGAAAATATTATATATTAAGTGACCTGACCAAGTTAATTTGAATCCTTTTTATTGTTTTACGAATGTCTTAATGCTAGCTGAATTATAGTTTTATTAAAACGGTAACGTGTATTATATGAATGTTTAAGTGAAGCATAGAAGAAACATCTGCTCAAAAGATGCAAAATTTTGGATTAATAATTTTTATGTATTATGACGTAAAGTTATCACCAATACGTTCGTTCATTTGAAACTTAAATCGATAATCAAGAAGATTAAGACATTTGAATGAATATGGTTTACATCTTTAAATAAACCTATACACCAGTGCTACTAGACCAAAACTTTTAAAATTATACATAAATATTCATAACACATATAAAGATTTGCGTAAACATGCTCACAAACTATTCTATTTTACACATACTGATTTGCATGTGATATTATAAAAGGGGCGTTAACAAATATGTACGTACTAATGCTTTAATGGAGATTAGTTGGGTCAAAATACTTCTCAACGTGCTGTAGGTCCTTTTTTATTTCATCTTCATAGTTTACAGGCTTAATATCACTTATATTATATCTTGTTCTCATTTCATCATTGTATGTATCCTGCCTCGACTTTAACCTAATAATATAATCTTTAAAAATAAATTGTTTTATAAAGGCTTGTGATTCCGCCGGATCGTCTACAGCCATGTCCTTAAACTGTTCCGCCTTTATTTTAAACAATTGAAATGCCTGCTCATCGAAGATTGTTGTCCAAATTTGCCCCGTATAATCACTAATCACAACGCCAACCATGTATCGATAGTTACATTCGTAGGATGTTTTATTGCATCTCTCACATCTATACTCTCCGATATCGTTTTTTATGACCTTCTTATTGCAGCCTTCTCCGATACAAGACTCATAATAAATAGAATCTTCACGGAAATAAATAATTGTCGACCTCGTCGAACTCCACGTCATCTCTTCGTTCTTTATATCTCCAATAAGCGAGGTTTTCTGCTCTCTTTCGGGTAATTTAATTTCAATATTCTTACCATCTGCCTGATACCACCCTAACAAGGCATGAGCTTCTGGTATATCAGGATTGATTAGAACTTGGGATATGGCGATTGAGGACAGGCTTATACCTCCAAAATCAGATGTTCTAATTGCCTTAAGAACAACAATATCCTCCGCATTTATATCGACCTCGGCTTTCTGGCCCCATAGTGTGCACTTGATAGAACCAGTCTCATCGAGTAAAACAATGTCCCTTCGTAATTGCTCCTTCTGCGTCGATTTAACAATAAAAGTGCTTACTGGGTAGACTTCTTTAGCAACTCCTATAAAATCAATTGAGTTAGTACCAACAACTATGTTAGAGGCTTTAACAAAATTAAAGCTAAAGTTAACACTACCCCCTGTTTCGATTGCAGATATTTCAGAGTGCTTTTCAAGATGTATTTCATAGTCCGAGTTGTTATTAGAATATTGCTTATTTGCCATCTTAACAGTTCCCTTTCTTATTGTATACGTTTTACCCACTTCAACAAGAGGGAAAAATATATCGACGCATTCGTGAAATGCTGTTACCTTAATTTGTCCAGATTCATCGCTTAGTTCAAAGGAGAAGAGCTTTCCTTCGCCTTTCTTATTCGAGTATTTTCTTATGTCAGATTTTAAAACAACGCTGCCTTTTATTACCCAATTATTATGAAATGGATTAATAGCTTTAATAGGCGTAATCTCTGTCTGATCATTGGTTTGTTTTTGCCTTTTAGGCGATTCAACAACCTTTTGAGTATTTTCATGTTTCGTAGGTGTTATAACAGACTTATTTTCATTGTTTTCGTGGTTAGAGGGATCATTTAGAGACATTTTACCCGTTTCAATGTTTACGGGCTTACCCACTTCTACGTTACACTTTTCGTATTCTTTGATCTCTTGAATATATAAATAATTATTATCCTTTAAAGAGCGCAAGCAGAAACGATCAAAACGTATTAAACTATACTTAGAAACCAGATTCTTATCAAAAAGATTTGTCAAGTCACTGGAGAAAACTGATCTTATATAATACAGCCCATCTGAAAGATTTGCCCGGTATCTAAATTTATCTCCACTATTAGATCCTATCTTTTGTAAAGACACGATTTGCAAAACAGGCTTTTCATACAACGGATTTTTCTTTTGAGAATTAAAAATAGCTTCAACTGTTCCTTCTTCAATTTTCATCGGGGATAAAATATTAAGAATTTTATAAGCTACGAATAAAGAAAGGCAAGTTTAAAACGGGGAACTCTTGTATCCTTAAAAATATTTGACACTTGCAACCATTATTTATACTCTAAACCCTATAAAACATAAATAAACTTATTTATTGCGGCTTATCGTTAACTATAGTTGAATCGATCATAAGAATCTCCATTGCTGTGTCGAAAGCAGTATTAATGAGATTTTGCTTTAGTGCAAGGGGTTCTACTACCTTATTATGGACCATATTAGCAACACCATTTTTTGATACACCCATTTCTTTATTCCCCTCCAAATGCTCCATTCTTAAGGTAGCTAAGATAGCAATAGGGTCCAAGCCAAAATTTCTTGCAAGGACCATCGGTATCTTTTCAAAAGCCTGAGCAATAGCACGTACTACAAATAGTGATTTATCGTTTAGTCCTTTAGACCATTTTCTTAAGTACCCCGATAGGCACATCTCTACTGAACCTCCTCCACTTACGACGGCCTTATTTTTCCATGCCGTTTTTATGACTTGTACAGCATCGTTTACACTCCTTTCTACTTCATCTAAGACATTCTCTCCGGGGCCTCGAAGAATTATCGTGCAGGCATTATTATTATTGCCTTCAAAGTAGTTGTACCTTTCCTTGCCCATTTGTCTCTCTTCGAATAAACTACAAATGGAAAGAGAACTGGTGTTTAGATATTCAGTTGAATTGACGATACACCCACCAAATGCACCAACAACCCTTTTTAAATCGGATTTAGAAACTCTCCCTGCACAGAATACATTCTTTTTAGCAAAATATTGTGTAGCATAATCTCCAATGGGCAGTGAACTCAACACTATATTTGCACCTGTCTCAATGCAAACATCTAGTTTTTGTCTAATTATATCCCATTCAGCATCAACAACTTTTTTATACTCTTCGACGCCATTAATCTTTAACTCTGCGTTGTCCCTTTCCGCTTTCCATTCTAATTCAACATTAAGACACGCGATTTTGGGATTTTCGATCTTCTTAGGAGACTGCTCATAACCAGCATAGGTAAAACTCTTTTCGAATGCTATACCTTTAGCTAAAAACGAATTGGAAATGGAACTCCCCACAATCTTTTTGATGCCAAGCGAATTTAAATCGTTTAAGTCTGCATGCTTGAAGGCATCAACTATTATTTTAGCAAATAGAGCTTTATTTCCTCTGATATTTTTTGAGCTTACTGAAGTTTCAACTAGGCTATAGAATAGGTCATCGTTAGACTGAATCGTAAGGCTACTAAGTTTATCTAGACAAACCTTTTTAACAGTAGAAAGTGTATCGTAAATAAACTCTCTCTCAAAATCCTCTTTTATAATCTGCTTAAGAGAGTTAAGGATAGCACAAGTAAGGATTACTACACTAGTTGTACCATCACCAATTTCATTATCCTGTGACTCGGATATCTTAACCAATAAGTTCCCAACTGGGTGTGGAACCTTAAGCTTTTTCATTATTGTGCTACCGTCATTTGTAATTGTCATATCCTCTACAAAGAGCTTATCTAGCCCAAAGGGACCCAGCGTATCCTCAATAAATTCAGAAATTTTAATGCACGTATCAATATTGGATATAACCTGGTGCTTGCCTTCTCTTGGGTCTTGTATTTTTTCTGTTTCAATAAATAGTTGGTTCATTTGGGGGATAAAATGTTAAAAAAAGAAAATTTAGAGGATAAGCAGAACGACCACCTGTTCGAGTCTGCGTTTAGAATAAGAAAGGAAGAATTTGAACAAGAAGAGGAGGAGTATTTTTCATTTTCTAAATTTATACGAAACAACGTACAACAATAAAACGATTTAAATATGGTTTAATATATAATAGGTTGTTAATAGCAGTAAAAATAATGAATGGACATTTTACAAAAGCTTTAAAAAGTCTTAATGGCCATTTGATCCTCGTATACCATCAAGCTTACACTACTATAAATAGCTTACATTCAAATACAACAGTCAGTATATGATACAGAAAGATATTATTTTGAGCACCCCAGTACGCATCATATAATCAAAAAAGGTAATTAAAAACTAACCCTTTTACTGTATGCCCTTATTGGACAATTCAATTTTCTAATAAACGCCCCTTCCATTCTTCCCAGTCAATTCAAATTTTTTAAATTTTAGCCCTTCATGAATTCGGATATGAAAGAAATTTTTAAAAACACTTTGGATCCTAACGAAAGTATCCGGAAAAGATCAGAAGAAAAACTTAATGAACTTCAAAAAGACCCTAATGTTTTATTGCAATTGCCACATACACTTATGAGAGACTCGGACAATATAATAAAAAACACATCCTCATTATTTTTTAAAAACGCAGTCATAAACGAATGGAATAATCCAAACTTTCAACAGACGAAATACTATATCATAAATAACCTGCCACACTATTACGAAGAAGCTGATGGTGTAGGTTGTGTAGCTTTTAATAGCATTTTGGTGCATTTCTACAATTCAGAAACGATGTCTACCATTGAATCATTCATAAAGAAAACCATTGAGAATTTTAATACTTGCAATAAACGACAGACTGAAATAATTTTGAATATTCTTGAACTTATTTTTACTGCAGAAAAGATTAAGTACAATCTTGAAAGTGTCCTTGAAATATTATTTAATGCACATGGTCAGACTCTTCTTTCGAAACTCCATGAATTCATCGCACAGGGAGAGTTCAAATCAGCCAAAATAGTAATAAAGATCTTGGCTAAATGTTACAATTACTATGCAATTCCAGAGTTCTTAAGTAAGGTAGAAATATTTGCGTATGTAATTAACATGGCAATTGAAATATTGAAAGGTCCAAGCTCTGTAAATGAGGATTATAGTAAGACTAAGAAATGGGCTTCGTTTTTTTTGAATAAAGCATCTAACAAGGGAATTAAGAAATTCTTTAAAAAAGCCGAATTGTCAGAATATATAACCCATCCTTCGAGATTTACATGCATTTATGACACTATGCGTAAACTGATCATTGTTGATCATAAAACTCGGTCTAAATCAGATCCTATTGAGACCAATGCAGTTGAATTTTTAACTATTTGTGCGTCTAGTAAGTCATCTTATGGCTACATCGAAAAGGATATTTGTTTTTTGATCACCGAATATATTCTATCCTTACATGAGTTGAATGATGAAGAAAGCTATAATTTCGATAATGATACAGAAAAGTATATACGAGACAAGTATCATTATTTTAATTATAGTCTCCGAAACGATTCAAGTACATTATTTTGCGAAATTGTTAAAAACCTCAAGCACAATACACAAGCCATGGACTGGCTTCTCAACTACTTTATTCAAATCTTTGAGGCATATAAAAACAATCCTACAAAGACTAATATTTCCAAGAAATACGGAGCACTATTCTTAATGAGTAACATCGTCCATACTACTTTTAAACACGACCAAAACAAGTTCGAATACATTCTCAATGCTTACATCATCCCCGATATAAAAGCGAACATACCTATTTTAAAATCACAATGCTGCTATTTCCTATCTTTTGTGGAAGAAGAAGTTACGTCTAGTGTTAATTTACAAGAAGCCCTCGATTACACTGTCATGGCTATGAGAGAAAAGGTCGACGCAATACGCGTAGATGCTACTCTTGCTATAAACTTCTTCGTTAGTAATCCAAACGTTGGTGACAGATTTAAGGGTTATATTCCAGAGATTATTCAATCTATCCTATCCTTAAGCGCTTCTCATGACATTGAACCACTAACATTCCTGTTAGATACTATTATGCAGAACTACTCGGGCGACATTTCTAAATTCGCTCCTGGTCTCGTTAGCTCCCTTGGCACTTTAATTTTGTCTCATCTTCAGTCTAACGAGAATGAAGGTGATGATAGACTTATGGTTATAAGTGGTTTTTTAAGAAGCGTTGAAAGTATCATAATGTCTCTAGAAGATGGTGGGCCTTTGGTCGTAGAAGTTTATAACAATTTTTATAATGTCATCTACTTTATTTTCAAAGAAAATAAGGTTGATTTTTTTCAAGAAGCACTCGACCTCACTAATGGTTTCTTATATTCCCTGAAAAGAGTTGATAAATCGTTGTGGCACTTGTTCGTAATGATTGTAAACCTTCCTAGAGATGAAATTAATGTCTATACCACTGAAATTGCGGATGTTGTTGACAATTTTGTTTCTTTTGGTGGAGATCTTGTCTTAGAGCCTAACATTCTCAACAATATTTATGAAATAATAAAGCTATATTGCTTAGCTGATGATGACAATTTCTATGACGAAGACTTTGTAAGTGGATGTAAAATTATTGAGACTCTTTTGTTAAACGTGGGCGAAAAGCTACTAGCCATAGAACCACAAAGAGTTGACTTTTTCATTGACCTTGTAATCTCTAATCATAGTAGGTTGGACGAGGACTCAATAGCTATTATCTATGCATTAGAGGTAATCATGCACTGCTTTTATCTCAAGCCTCTTGAAACAGCGAATGCGCTTGTTTCCAAACAATTCGCGTCACAATTCTTTGCAACTTCTTTTGCAAAAAGGAAGGATTTTACAAGAGTTCACGACAAAAAGATTTGCATTAGATTTTTAGGCGCCCTCTTTTCAACAGATTCATCCCTTTTGGCTGGATATCTCAATGTTAAGGATTTGAATGGCTTCTTTACGAGTATAGTCTGTTCCCTTCCTGCTGCTATTGAAACTAGAAATAAATTAAAGAAAGAGGAAAATGATTCTGAGGATGATGACGATTATGACTTTGATGCTTCTGATGATTACAATGAGCTTGAAGAGGACATTTATCACACAACAGTACTTGATAATTTTGATCCGTTCGCATATATTTTAGAATTCTGTGCAAGTCAATCGCCGACTTCTATTGCCTCACTATCCTTGAGCAATATGACGAACGATCAACTAACTTCCATCAATGAAGTCTTTAACAATCAGACTAAGAACACGCAATAATAATAAATTTTTATGTCGTCTTTTGGCCTTATGAGAGAATCCTTTTTTAATAAAATTGTTTCTACAAAGATAAAACGATCTTTAATATACAAAAAGATAAAAGCGGTGGAAAAGGATGCTGTTTTTGAGTTATTGGAAGACTTAAACGACATTGGCGGTCTTATTAATGGCAACCCGCATACAATGTTGATTCTTATATATAGACTGGCTGAGTTGAATTTAACAGTAGACGAATGCATTGGGAGAATAAGTTTTTTGAAAAATGTCTGTGGTAGGTTTGCTTTATTATTGTTTTTGCGTCTTTCGAATGAATTCGGCCTGCATCTTGAGTGGTTTAAAACGCATCGAAAATGCTATGAAAGTATGAAGGTTATAAACGAAAATAATGACACTGGTTGCGAATATTTTGATATTCTTGTTGATGGTTTAATTGAAAAAAAGTATTTTTATGGTGTTTATCTAAAAGAATATAGATATTAGGT
>UCOL01004613.1:0-14076 GCA_900474335.1 Ormyrus nitidulus
CTCTCTCTCTCTCTCTCTCTCTCTCCGCGTGTACGTACCAGGGGGGGAGAAGTGCAATTTCGCGCGCCACGACAACGGCAGCAGCGACGGGCGAAGGCGCCGACAACACTGCCGACGTAACCGAATTATCGCGAGAACGGAAGAGAGTCTGGGACACCGCGCGTCCCGTTATAGAAACTTCGTTTACGGTGTTTACAACAGGGGGCGGGAGGAGGGGGGCAGACCTGCTGGAGATGGATAGATAATGTTGAAGAAGATGAAAGAGAAAAATGAGCGCGGAAAGAATGGCGACGAGCGGAGATAATCGTTCGGGAAAAGGAGCGGCGCCGAGGTGCAAACGCGGCGGCAGACGAGAGAGAGGCAAGAACGTGTGAATAACGAGGGGAGAGAAAGAAATAAAGGGGAGTCCGCTTCTTTTGCTTTGGCTTGCTGAATAATGCGAGCACCTTGTTGCGTTTCTTTGATTGCCAGTTAGTGTCAACTGACGCTCATTACGTTCCGCTGAACTTGAACTGTTTTAAATTTTCTTTATCTTTGCACGATGTTTTAATAATGTCATAATAAACTTGTACTTCCTTCTACGAATAAGTAAGTTGTGCATTGCCCTTTCCATTTATAAAGCGCGACCCAAAAACCTATGGAACTGCACGACGCATTTGGATTTGCTAGAAATGTACCAAGAATACGCTCCATTTAAAATAGCTGTGACTCGCTTTCATTTCCCGGAAACCAAAAAATCAATAACATATACAAAAAAAGACTTTAAGTAAAGTGGCGCAAAGTTTTCTTACTGAATAGCAATTAAAAATCGCCTTAAGCTCGTACCCCATTCACCTAATAAAAACAAACGCTTTAATTTAATTAATAATCCCAGGCGACTCCAGCAATTACCGTTAGCATCCAAACAGCAATACCGTCCAGGGCTACAAGCTCCGCAAGCTCAGCTTACCGAAACTCTCGGGGCGACTCGGCCAGCCCGGCAATACACAGGCAGAGGGCTGCTCCGTTTCGCGCGCGAAGGCATTTATACCGCAGCGCGTATTATCTCTTTGCCCCCCTCCTCCCGCCCCGAGCTTTAATCCCTGCGCAAGCGCGGAACACTGATGGGACGCCGAAGGGAAACCGGATTAGCCACGAACGCGACGTGATGGACACGTTGTCCTTGCAGCTTTCGGCGCCGATGCTCCTGAGCCGCCGTTCGAGCTCATTTCTGCGTGCGGAATTCTGCCGCCGCGATTAAACCGGGAAAAGGGGGCGATGGTTTGGAGTTTTGCTCTTGCTGGTTCGGAGTGCCGGGGTCGATCGTTGCGGGATTTCGGAGTGCCGGCGAGTGAATGCCGAGTTAATTTATTTTGAAATTTAAATTTGAGAAACGCTGTAATTTATGCGAGTTGAGGTCTAATTTATGATTTTCCGGGGGGTTTTCAAATTTGATTTCTGATTGTTTTGTTTGCGAAATTTTGAAAAAAGGCGTATTTTTTCAGGTGCGAATTAGTAAAAGCAACGCTCTCAGAATATAAAGATTATACTTATTTTACGGATTTTCTTAGAAAAGCAAGAATTCCTTGAATTTTAATGTATTTGAATTTATAACAAAGATAAACAAAGATTTACTCCATTTATGACCGTACTATTCCAGGACCTACAAGTTGGGGAAATGTGATCAATTTATATATAATACGAAATTTAATTTTTAAATGCCTTAAAATTAAAAGAATTCTTGCTTTTTTACAGAAAATCCGTACAATAATTGTAATCTTTATATTCTTACTATAATTAAATTTCATATTATAAATAAATTAATCACAATTCGCCTACTTGTAAGTCCTGGAGTACCACCGTCATACATTGAGCGAATCTCTTATAAATTCAATTACGCCCTTTAATCATTCCATTTATCAATTAAAGTGCAAAACAGCCACTTCTTACAACCCGCGCAGACGTAGAAATCTGCATTTCAACCAGTCACTCGAAGAATATTAATTACCCCTCTCCCCTCCCCGGCAGGCTCACGCACGCCGGGGCATTAGCGCCTCGAAATTTGCCGCAAGCTTAAATTCCCCCCGTTTCCGAGGTGCCCTCCTAATCGTCAAAGTTCACCCGGCGCCGTTCGTCAAAGCAAAGCTCCGACGCGCCGCGGATTTCAGTTTGCTCGCCGAGCGTAAATAGAGGCGCAGTCGCTCGCTCGCGCTCCTTTTCTTTCGCCGGCGCGCGCGATTTACGCGTCGCCGCGCGGCCGGGCAAGGCGATCCCTTGCTTTGACTGACTGGGAGAGAGAGGCAGGCGCCAAGATGGCGCGGGCAGAAATAGAAAGAACAAAGGAGGGACGCGTTGCGTGGAGGGCTGTAGGAAGCGTGAGTTGGCGGAATAGGAAAGTTGCTTGATTTTCTTGGAAAGCTGATTGATGAATGGGATTGCGGCTGACCGATATACGTACGCTGGGATGGCGATATGAATTTTGAGTGCTTTATTGATCGTCATTACTCTGGAAATTGGGTCTGATTCGAATTACTCTGGTGTTTCTGTTTTACTTTTTAAAATTACTTTTTCAATAAAGATTGGTGAAACTGGATTTTTAATGTAGTTCAAAACACGTCATGGAAAATGCAACATGCATTAGATTAAAGATGTTCTTACTTAGACTAGATCATAGCAATAATAAATGTAAAATGTTGCAAAAATATATACACGTTATAACGCCGACAGCGTCCGCAGAAATTCAAACTAAATTCTAGTAATGGCGGCCGTAAAAGGCAGCTCAAAGGATTTAAAAAAAAAGCGAGTTTAAACCCGCTTATGAACGTGCGTAAAAGCGGCGCGCGCGACTTGCAGCGCTTTAATATTTACGTCGCGAGCAGTTACGGTGCATTAAGCCGCCGCGATGCGTTTTCTCGTCGCGAGACTAATACACGGCGATGTGTCGCAGCGGCAATGGCCGCGTCGCGAATTAGCGTGTAGGAGGCGGCGTTACTTCTTTTCGCCCCCTGGAAAATCGAGTTTTCCGGCTGGTAAGCGCCGGCAAAATGTACGAGTTTTAAACCTGATGATTCTTGGCTGGGAAACATAATTTATTTTGCCTGCTTTCGTTAGAGTTCATTTTTTAATAATTACCTTGAATTGAATAAATTATTTATTGACGTGTCCCAAGTTGAGCTGAAAAGAAAGCGATAAAGCACTCCGGTTTAAAAGCCCAAAAAGGGCTACTAAAAATGAGCGGTAAAACTAAGTTTGATTGGAGCTCCGAGAGCTTTTTTTTAAAACAATATCCTGGTTCAATTCGAGAAGGTTAATTCAGCTCAATAAAGCGCGGAAGTCAAACATTGTCCAAGTTTTGAGAGCGTTCACGGCAGACGGAGGAAATCTCCGGCTTGCAAAAAAGTGTCCGCGGCGTTTCCCAATCAAAAGTTGGACGCGCGAATATCTGGGTTAGGCGAGCTTTCCCTCTCTCTCCCTCTCGGTGCATAATAAAAGCACGTGGACTGCAAGCTCGCTCGCGCGAACGCGGATAAGACGGGGGGAGAAATTCGATTTTGTCCTGGGAGTGTCGTCCCGTCGATTCGCCGAGTTTGAATTAAGAATCCAAGTGAGCGGCCGCACAAATCATTCCAACTTTCGTCGAAGGAAGGAGAGAGAAAGAGAGAGAGGATAAAAAAATTGACAAGAGGGAGAGGGGGGGGGGGGGGGGGGGGGGCGGAATCGACTGAGACGGCGAGATTCGCTGAGGCGTAAAATTGGAATGATATAGCGGATATCGGTATTCACCGTTTCCTCCGCTGTTCTAGAGAGCGAGGGAAAATCCGCCGGATCCAAAGAAAAGTTTCGATCGCCAGACCCTCCGGCGAGGATTGAATTATTTTCCGGGAAATCGTGGAAGCGGACCCGCATTAAAAACGATTTGTATGCCGAGTTGACAAATTTTCCGGAACTTGTTAAAGTCGTGTTTTTTAACAATGTCGCCGGGGCCCCGCGCTGCATATTATCGCGGTATTCCCTGGGCTGTATTGTTAAAGGAAATCAATCGCCGGGAAGGAACGGGGGCTCTCTTTGTGAATTTTAATGAGAAACGTATTGAGTAAGGGCTTGGAGAGAGAGAAGAGCAAATAGAAAAGTCGGGGGCAGCGATGATTGCGAATCAATTGTAACTTTGATTAGTCGCGATATTCGTTTTAAAATTTATTCTTGTTTTGCAAGAGCTTTCTTTAGCTTCGCATTGACGAGAGGAAATGCTTATATCATTGGATATAATACGTTTGGGGAAAAAACAAGGTTTTTTATATAAAACAGTTTTCGGTAAACGAAAATTATCAGTTGTTTAAAATGTAAAAGTATAATTTATTTAATGAAGAAATTCCTGTAACGCGTATTTCAGTTAATTAAATTTATTAAACAACGTCTGCGAACATGCAGAGATCTCGCGAAAAAGTTTAATTAATTAAATTTTTTGTTTAACAGTGAAAAACTGATTTACCTAGAATTTTTCGCAAAAGACCTAATTAACGTTGCACCATCGCTTCCTGGAAAATTATAAAATTAATTAGTTTGTATGCGAACTCTCGCGGATGCTGCCAGACACTTTAGCAAAAAATTATGTCAATTTTTCCCACCTTAGCGAATCGCTCTAGTCAATGAAGCGCAATTAGTCGCTCGGAGAAAATTAACGAACCGCTCAAAGAAAGCCCAGACTTTAAAGTCAACGCTCCGGCGGTATTCTATTTGTTTTTTCAATTCCAATCAATTAACGTCTCGATACCCTTCCCTCGTCCTCTTCCGCGATCTCGCCGCAGCGGGAAAACGTTCGAGACTCAAGAAAACTAGGCCAAGTGCCTAATGCTCGAGTGTGCGGGATTTTTTCCGAGATGATTTTTAAAGGCATGATCGACTGCCTCGACGAATGAGTACTTGACTACGGGCCTTTTATTTGTCGTAATTAAAGCGAGAAGCTTCGGGGCTCGATGCACTTTCTTTGTCAATGATTTCTCGTCCTCTTTTTCGAAATATTTTTAGTTTATTGTCTTCGAACTGCGCAAATTCGATTAAAAATTGATTTTCTTTGTCTTCATTCTTTTGTTACTTTATTTAACAACTAGCATTTATTCGATTGCCATACCTATTTTTATTACAAACAAATTTTTTAAAACTGACAATTTATCGAAAAAATGAATTTAATGGACAATATTTAATACTTAAAATTAAAACACTACGACGCCCTTTCCGCCAGCGACCAACGATATAAATCTTCAATTCCTTCAAATCCAAGACTAGCGCGAAAAAAAGCTCTCGAGCTTCACGGAAACCGCGAGAAAAAATAAACACCAGGCCGGAAGAAAGAAAGACATCGCATCCCCCGGCAGCGCGCCTCGAGATTCATCGAGTAGCTAATTCAGAAGTCTGCCCACACGTATGTTGCCCCCGGCGTCTGAAATTATCGGGCCGCGATTTCACTCTCTCTCGCACACTTGCGAACTTCGCCGACCGCGGCAGTTATGAGGAATTGAGGCTCGTAAATCGAGACGACGCTTCCGCCCGGCGGAACTTCGCTAGTAAAAGCACGCGTTTTATAGGCACCGATGTACGTGGTGGAATCGAGTTTCTCGATTTTCGGACCCTCTCCTCCCCGCCACTTTTCTTTTTTTTTGAAGGGGTGCATTATTATTGGTCGAGTGTACGTCGCGGGTACATTGTTTCTTGGAATTCTTGGCCGGGGGAGCTTTAAGCTGCTGATGGGTGGGTGTATCCAGGAATTCGACGCGGAAGTAAGCGCAGCTTCGTATTTGGGCTGCTGCTGTTGATGGCAAGTGGCGTGCTTTGGCTTTCATTGTTTGAGTCTCGCAGTGAAATGTTGGAGACGGATAAATGGTAAAAATAGTCAATGATATTTTTAAACCTGGCTCGTAGCGTTAAAATTCGAACATTTAAAGAAAACCCAAATAAGTTCTCTTATTTTTGTGTCTTATACTTGAGTTCAGTAAAGTAAACTTTTTATACTGATGAGACATATAATAAAAATAATATATTGTAACGTGCAGTAGAATAAAGTTACAGCTCGTAAGTCGCTTTTTACTCTATATATAACGAAGCATGTCGATAAAAACGGCGCAAAACGTTCTATGTAATTGCAAGTCAATATTTGTAATCGTTCCGCGAAAAAGATCACTTCATCGCCCTCATCGCAAACGCGGAACAACGCTGATCAAAACGAATGAAAGAAGCTCCTTTTAACATTTAATCAACCCCGACACTGGCCCAGTTAACCCCTGTAAAAGCGGGCGCGACAACAGGCGTATAACCCTTCCGCGCTCCTCCTCCTCATCTTTACAATGTATATTTTCGCGATTCAGCGGCTAAACAATCCCGGCCGAGCGCCACCCGCATATTGTCCGCCCTTTGTCCTCCCTTTTTCGGGGTTTGCCTTTAATTGTTCGCGATCTCCTCCGTCGCCGGCCCCGTTTTGTACGCGCTACATATTTCCGCCTCTGTTTCTAGCCTCGCGCACACACGCGAACGCACACACTCGTGCACACGGCGCTTTGTCCCGTGTGTCTCTCTTTTCGCGGGCCAGGCAAACAGAGCCCCGCCAGATCGCGGGTTATCGCTGTTTTGTTTGCCGAAGCGAGAACTTTGTCCGCGTCGAATTCCGGATTCAAAGCTCGTAAATCGCGCTCGCTCTCTTTCGAAATATCCGACCGCTCTCGGTAGAGGAAGTTTATCCCTCCCGCTGCTCGTCGTGATTATCCTGATGGCTTCTGGGACTCACTCTCTCTCTCTTTCTCTCCGCTCTCTGTATCTTTGGAGCGGTTTCTCCTCGCCGGGAGTTTAGTGAGAATTCAATAAAAAGATTGCCTGCGTGTCAATCCCGACGGGGGTGATGGCCGACGCGGGACTGCCGGGAGGATAAGGAGCTCGTTGAGTTTTTACGGCGCTAAGATGGATTTCGAAGTCCTCTTTGATGGAATACTTTGGACGGCTAATCAGTAGCTTCTCAACCCTTTCGATTTGGGATTTTCAATTTTTACGAGATTCCTTAACTTTATTTTATTGCCATCTAATTCTTGATCGTAAAGTGACGTATATAGTTTTGAATCTTTGGGTTTTTATAAGTTTAATATTAATACGACCGTCGTGATATCGATTTCCAATAAAATGAATCTAAAATTTTCATGCATTTTTCCTTTTTCATAGCACAGTTAAAGTAGATAGAGCTTTAAAATGCCAAAGTACGCGTTTCAACGTTATCCAGCTTTCATTTCCGTTATTTTCATTGCCATACTTACAAGCCCAAAAATGTCCCTACTGTCGAAAATCTCGCGAATTTCAATTTTCCGCCGCGCAATTCCCATCCGACAAAGACGAAAATATCCCCGTTCATTTTTCTCGCATTCAAGCCTTCCGCCTCTCCTCCCGAGCACAAAAGCACGTCTCGAATAAGAAGCGTTCCGCGATAACGCAAAACGCGCGGATGATCGATGCCGCGGCTAACCGCCGCGGATCGGGACGAGTTCCTGCATAGATACGCAGAAGCCGCGGGAATTCCTAACCCCCCCCCCGACGTTCAGCCTCGTCGCGAAGAATTCAATCCCGTGCGCGAATGTACAGCGGGTTCTCGGTGCGCCTCGCGCAAAAGCTCGGCATTCGACTCAATTTATTAGCGGATACCGGTGCGTTATTGAGGAAGGAAGGGGGTTTGCAGTTACAAAAGCAGACCCGATCGAGCGTAGTTTCGAGATGAGTTTTAAATCGCGCCAGAGGCGCTGCCGGGTGGCGATAAAGGTGGAAATGCAGTCGGCGCGTCACCTACTTTTGCGGAGTGGTAGTGGAGCTGCGTTTAAGTTTACAAGTTAAATAATTGATAGTTTGGGGAGATATTTAGGGTTTATTGGGGTTTAGGAGGTGAAGTATTTTGTTACTTTACTTTTATTGCCTAGTAGGTAAAGTAACGGTGAGTATTTGTTTTGTTGAAACTGTTGGTCTAGCTTCTATAATAAACTCTAGGATTGCTCAAGTCTTTAATACTATTTTATAAGGCATTGAACTGTAACACACACTTTTAGAAAAGCTCCGCAATCAATTCAAAATTAAATTTAATACGCCCGATATTTTAGAAAGCATGTTACAGTTTTCAATTGAAAATTTCAAGAGAAATATCTTGCGGTATAAAAGCATTTTCTAGGAAACACTGCGTGAAATCGAGAGTACATTCATATTCTATCCCCCAACCCGGTTACCCATTTCGAACGAAAAATTTTCTCTCGAAACCAAAAAACAGCCCCTAAATTTTCAATAAAAAAAAAAAAGATCAGTCAAGAAGCACCGACGCAGATCAGATCGATATAATCGCGAAATTCCTGCGCATCCCCTTCGACCTTTCCTAAAAAGCTCTCCCGGTGCACGCGGCGAAAGTGGAGCTCGGGGGCGCGTCCAAGAATGTAATTTCCGGCGTCAGAGTCCGGCGGGAGCGGCGCGGCGCGGCGATACAATTCAGGTTCTCGCGCGGCCCGATAAAACCGCCGCTAACTTTTCAGCGCTCTCTCTCGTCTCCTCCTTTTTATTATCCGGGCATCGCTTCCTACTTCCTTTCCTCGGGGATTTCTATATACTGGCTCCTTTGACTCTCTCTCTCTCTCTCTCCCTCTGCCTTTGTTTCTTCCTTCCTCATATCGCGGCGCTCTCTTCGATCGCCGCGGACTTTGTTTTTGCGTCCGACTGCCGCGGTCTGTATCTTCGTGATTGCTTGAAAAACGGGCGAGTTGCCGATTTCGATTTTTTAGCCTCGTTTCGCCAAGGTTCTTTATGGTCCTTTGCCGCGCTGCTGGATGAAGTTGCAACGCTGCCAGACGAATTTCAATGGCCGAGGAAAGGAGGCGGGGGGTTCAGGTTTTATCGTATGTGTGACTAGGACGGTAGACAGATAAGTTTTGTATTTTTGGCAAAGAGTGGCCCCGGGTGCATGAAATGCGAGGTAATGGCTGGGAAAATCTTGAAACACTTTTGCGATGCGGCATTTTGCTAGTGCTTTTACTGTTATGCTCCGCGAGATTTACTGTAATGGCCGAGCTGCATTTTTTAGCCGAGCAATGAGATGCATAAAGAAATCAACTTGTTGTTTCGAAATGTCGCGAGAGCTAATTTTGTTTATTTATGGCAAAGCTTATAATTTTTAATTTAATGTATACCTTATGACAGTGTTTTAATTCACTGTTACTGAAAAAAATGTTGTACAGAAAGTATTACTTTAATTTTAACAATTCTTAAATTTGATTCGCCGCTCAAAATTCTCTTTTAAATAAATTGAAAGATCCCATTGTTTAAATTCATTCACAAATCTATTACCAAATTTTTGTCCTTATGATTAATCTGCGTATTATACGATTTTAAGTATTTATAGCAACAATGAGTCACTAATCACTTACGACTTTCACGTTTCCTTCAATACTACTCTTCAGTGCATCAAAGTCAAAATAATTTACCGCTAGCAGATCAAACAAGCAGAAGTCAATTACGTCCGATGACTTTTAAGAGAAAAAGTAGTCTAGCGCCAGCGCAACTTCACCTGCGACTTTTCTCTCAAATAAACGGACTCGTCGGCAGCAGCAGCAGCAGCAGCACACCGGCCGTGATATAACTCGCTCGGCAAATGCCGCAGGCAAACATTCGCCAGACCCCAAGAGACAGTAAAGAAGCGGCCGCCGGAAAACACAACTAAAACACAGAAACAAACATCGGGGATCGGGGAGGGGAAAAAAGCGGCGCCGCACTAAAAAGCAGACCGAACGCGCGCGAGCGAAACAAAAATCAAATCGTAATGGAACCGAGAGACGAGGAAAGGGAGGAGCGCCGACATTAAGGGAGCCCGAGCAGGTGAATTTCCGTTCGCGGCGGGAGAGTTAACAGCGCGAGCGATTTAATAGCTGTCTCGAGTTTTCTAGCCCCCTCCGCGGCCGCGGCGGGAAAAAGGGAAAAGGAATATCGCGCGAATGCTTCTGATTGATTTTTCTGCGGTTATTGCAGCGGGAAGCTTTTCGCTGATTCGGGATGCGGCTGATGGTGAAACGTCTGCTTATTTATTTCACGCTTTGCAGATTTCAGCCGCTTGGATCGAAACCGAAGATGTCAGTATTTTTTTTTTTCCTTTTATCCTCGTTCGTAATCAATTGCTGTTCGATCCAAGCGAAATGCGTGGAATGGTAATTGCGTATCAATGCGAAAGTGGGTAAAATTAATTAATACCGAACAAACGTATGCCTGCTACATTTGATTTCAAAACCAGTAGTCAAATGCACGATCGCGTTTCGAAAGAAACCTCAAAAATTCTCAGCCCGCGAGCAGAGAGCTCGCAGCGAAAGCTCGGCGAGTATAACTGACGCAAAACCGAACTTTCCCGATCGCATTACCCTTCGAAAACATTTCCCCCGTTCCGTCAATTGTTGATTCAAGAAACGTCAAAGAGCGCTTTGTTCCGCGAAGCGGAGGGTCTCTCTCTCTCCGATGAAACGGACTCGGGCAAACGGGGAGCAAAGTTCCTCAGGCCTTCGGGCTGTTTCGGGACTTAACCCGGTCTTTCTGCTCGAGAGGAGGGAAGAACAAAAAAAAAAAAAGGTGAAGTCGCCCAAGTGGGACGACGAGTTCCTTCCTCCTCCGCCGCGTGTGTGGGTGGTGTACGTGTGTTTGCGGAGCGCTCGTGTTCGTCGGTGTGCAAATTAGTCGCTCGAGGATTCTTCCGGCTTCGAATGAAAGAAACATCACTCCGGACTGACCTATTTGCGGAGCTTGAGCTTCTTTTTGTATCCTATAATGCGACGTGACTCGTTCGGCCCTTTGTTGGGTAGCTGGAAGTAGCCTCGGACTTGATCGAATGTGTGGAGAGAGGATGTTGGGCTGAGGGTTTTTATTTAGCGGTGTATAAACAAGGTTTCCTGCGCAAAAGTGATTTTGCGCCTTTTAAGAGTTCGATCGGATTCTAAATGTAACGATTAATTAGCCTTTAAACGAGATTCGAAACTTTCGCCATCAATCTCACCTGTTTACGCGGCTCGGCACTAACAATGTGGCATAACGACTTAATGAAAGACGGATCCGAGAAAATCTCCTTGCGCCTCGCCGAGCTCGAAATCGGAGGACTGACGGTTAATTAATTTCAAATTAATCCGCCGGAAATCAGTTCTTATGCGTAATCCCGGGGAATAATTACGCTCAACGAGATAGATCGCTCCTCTCGTAGGCCTGGCAAATATACGCGTCTGAGTGTAATCCGAGTTGGCGCGCAACGCGTTTCGCCAATCTACTGCAGCTCCCTCTCTCTCTCTCTTCCTCTCTCTCTCTCTCTCTCTCTCTCGTAATTGCTGTTCTATGCGAGCACGTCAAAGGATTATTAGTTTAAATCTCCCGGCGCTTTTGATATTAACGTCATTCGCTTTGTCCCCGAATCATTAATAACGTCTGTATCTTGCGTGATTCATTGGTGTACAGGGATCCGCCGGGAATTGGCAGACCGGATTTCGATGGCGTTTTAAAATGCATGGATTTTTAGCGGATTCCGTAAGCCCGCCGCTGAAATATGTCTGCGCGCGTTTTCGTATATAAGGGCGCGGGCCAGTAATGAATTCGAACGTTGTGCGCGTGTTTTCACGGTAAGCCATTTTCTTGTGAGCTTCCTTGTTTTAAATCCGATTTGCTGCTTAATTAAATATCATTTCCAATTTTTAGCGTAAGCAGCAGCGAGAAGTAAAACTTATTTGCGCTAACAATGTAATAAGAGAATTAAAATCGGTATAGAAAGCTTTTAGAGTTGTATTGCTGCTTTTAAAAGTAGAAAAAAGATTTTGATCTAATTAGACGAATTAAATGGTAACCTCTTCAAGTAAGAGAAAAATAAAGAGCCGAATTCCGAAAATAAGATTAATGTGGATTAACGGTAAAATAAGATTATTGGCGATTCGTTTATTTTGAAAAATTTCTTAATATTTCTTAAAACAGTAGAAATCAAAGAAAATTTGATTATAAAGTAAATCAATCATTAAGGAAATGGGAATAGACTGAGATTAGTGAAACGTCGATTCTCGGAATGCACAGTGAATGACATTTGTCGAATATCGCGGCAGGGAACTAAACTTGCCAAGACACTTTGAATCTTCTACTTTAATTGGGTAATTACTCTGCATTAAATGATCAACTTTTACAAAGTAAGTAATTCACTCATAGCCAAAGGAATTCTAAATTACAAGTAATTAAATTAGTATTACACTAATTGTAGGATTAGATTAGAGATGCAAAGCAGTGAAAATTTTATTGACTATTATTCTTGGATCTGTTTAGAAAACTACTTGTACTTGAACTTTCTTGCACATTTCTAAAATAATCTTCAATGATAAAATTGGCTTTATTGAACGGTACAATGAACCCTGCATTTTCATGAACTTGAATATCTTAAAAAATCAAATCAACGTTGGAACAAAAAGTCAATCAGAACCGTTATATCCTCCGTTAATAAAACGAGAACTCCTCGCAAAAAATCTGGCCCATTGTTTGATTATTGTTGACTCCCTCGCTTCCTCTTCTTTGGTCTTTTTGTCCTGCAGGACCCTTCAATCCGGCAGCAGGAAAACCAAAGTAAAATGCAAACGCCGGGGGAGGCTTAATAATTATTCGTAAAGCGAGTCAATTGAACCAATATACTTCGTTGTGGACTGCCTTTATGCCCGGGGAGTGAGAGATAAAGAGAGGGATAGAGGCTCTTGCCCCGCTCGCGGCTAATATTTGCATAAACGGCTCTGTCGAAGGGAGCGACTGAAAACTGTTTCTTCTGCCTCTCTCTCTCTCTCTCTCTCTCCCTCCGCTGCCTCCTTCTGGCGCTTTGTTACTGCGAGTCTCGTTCTGTTTGTGCTTTAAGTAGAGAATGGGGGTTTTACGATTAAGTAGAAATTGGATTATAAAATGCTGATTTTAAAAGGAAGCTGTAGACTGTTTTTTTATATTTCTATTGTAGCTGAAACTGGCAATTGATATTGCGAATGTATTTTTTCTTTGAATTATTATTACGCAGTTTATTGCGCACCGACATTGCAATATTTTTGTGAAACTTATTCGACTACAAAAAATGTCTTTTTTTCTTTTTATTAAATATTAAAATGTAAAAAAATTAAACAAATCAATAAATTAAATTATTCTTTTTTTTAAATAAATATCAGGCTTTGAGCATGAAAGTTACGCAAAGTGTTTAATTGAAAGCTTTATTCTCCAATTTCTTTCAGAGACCCAAATCGAATTTTCAACAAATCCTTCGTAAAAAATACCGCCTCTAATAAAATAAAAGCACAGAAGCCTAATTAAAAAAGTTATTAGCTCAATACGCAACACGCATTTTTAAATTACAAAAACTTTTCTACAAAAGCAAGCTACAAGCAAAAGCGTTTCGTCGGTCCGAGCAAAGTAACAAACAACTTCCTTTGTGAATATTCCTCGGCTGCAGGTGGGAAGAAGAAGTTCACGAGGGCACTTACAGCGTAATCAGCGTTAAAAAAGATTTATCGCCTTACTTAGGGGACGATAATCTCCGGGCCGATGACTATTATCCAGATTTTCATTTTGCGAAGACCTCTTAATCCCACTCGCGTCTCCTTGCCGGTTAATTTCGCTCTTTCATTTTCCTTTCCCTCCCTTTGTTTTCCGGCCGCGCCGTCCTCTTCTCCCCGTTCACCCTTGATCTCTTTTAGCGGCGCTCCGAGGCGTCGAGTCGCGTCTTTCTTTCTCCTTACACACGCACGCGCGCACACGCACACACAGTAGGGCTTCGGGCTCGAAACGCAGCTTAAATATTTACCGCGAGCAAACTGAAAACTCGGCAAAGAGGACCCGCCGTTGGCATTTCTCTCTCCGAGGGAACGAATCAGCGACGAGCTGCTCCAAAGTTGCGTCAGTCAAGCCGGCCAACTTTGCCCGGGACGTCGATTAACGAGTCTAAGGAATCGAGGCGAGAAGGTGGGAGAGAGAGAGAGAGAGCAAGTTTTCGGCCGATGAGGCGAAAATTTCCGATGGATTCTGACGGCTGGCTTTTGCGAAGGGAGTGCCGCAGAGTCGATAACG
>UCOL01004614.1:0-14076 GCA_900474335.1 Ormyrus nitidulus
AGTCTGAATCTACGTGAAATCAGACTGAATCCACGTGGAATCAGACTGAATCAGATTGATTTTTCCAACTGGGCAAATTTGAAACGTAAGAAGGAATCTTACCAAACAAATATTATTTAAAAATCAATGATACGTCATTATTTATGTTTTACATGTTTATAAGTTTGTATAGTTTTTTAAACAAAAAATTATTGTTTGTAGCGAAAACATCACTGTTCTATGTTTTACATATTTATAAGATTGTATAGTTTTTTAAATAAAAAATTATTTGTTATGATAATGTTTAGTTTTTCACCTTACTTTTATAACCGTTTCACTTATATAGTTTTCTAACTTACTTTTAGTAAGTAGAATCTTTTATAATCGGCAAATTAGTTTTTACAACCAAAGTATTTTATCATTTAAATAAAATTAAAGTTTTATTTCATATTTATGTATTTATTATATTCGTACAACCAATCAGGTTTGACGAAAAAGAGAGATAGCACGCACCGGCGAGCAGCCGTCTCTCTTCGCCTCGTAATGGGATGTGCCATAAGGGGGCTACCTCCAGTACTATATGCTCGAAGGAGATAGCTGAGTAGCTGAGAGATGAGGTTGGGACTTTGGGAGCAGTGTTTGTTAGAAAAGGATAAAGCAGCTAAATTCAAGTGGTTACCGCGGTCTTTCTGTCTCGCTTTATCTTCATAGAGTTACTACAGATAGAGTGGGCAAGACAAGGCAGCGCATATAAGTGGAAGCGTCTAATTAATAGAAAGAGAGGGAAAACGAAATTAGGTTGCTATTTGTCTCTTACGACGCATACACTGTGCATAATTATCCCGAATTGATTAGTTTATACCTCTCTGGTGTTTAAATTTAAATATAAAAAATATATTAGAAGTTCTTATCGTAAGAATTCTTATTATAAAAAAATTTATTATAAAAAATGTAGCGAATTTTTTCAATAAATGAACATGTCATGTGTACATTTTGCATACTTAGGTTAGTTCAGTGAGCAGAATGCTGTTACTGGTTTTCTTCTTCTCTGCGCATACGTCGTGAAAGAAAGAGATAGCACACCTATCTGATTCTCTTTCCCTTTCTATTGACCGGGCGCTTTTCGACCAGGCTTGCCTACTCTATCTGTAATACCTCTATGTTTAACTGATGGAGTGGTAGCCACGATAGCCACCTGATTTGACGCGGGAGCCATGTTGAAACCCTTTTCAAATTATCCTTTTCTTATCACTTGACGGAGTCTGGGATTCAAGGTTTGCAGTGCTGTATTTTATATAAATGTTCTTTGAATTTTTATAAGGTCCTTTTTTTGTGCCGATCACATTTCTGAGAAAAATTGTTTATCTTTATTTAGATGTAAGCACCTTCTATTTTTTCCGAGTTAATTTACGGTTAGAAAGTTTCAACAAAATCTGTGATCTGAAAACCGTACACTCTCCTAGTCAATAACATCGAGTCGTTCGACTAAAAGTATCCTTGCTTTGCATCACACGCGTGATCGCAGGAAAGCTAATCGTAGTATTCGAGCTGCTATTTCGTAAGCAGTCTGACTAAACCCACAAATATTAGCTCTGATTAGAGTTGGACAAAGAACTTACAATTTTTTTGAGCATACGTCTCTTGTAATTTAATTTTTTCGGAAAATTTGTATGTACCCATAAGTAGTTGTTCTAAATCAAATTTGTTGCACATTGCAGAACGACCAGAACTGAGATTCCCCAATGAAGTTAAGCGTCGGAAGGAGCTCTTAAAGCAAAGCTTAAGCACAATGACAGGCAGCCGCTGGAGAACGGTGTGACGGTGTACGACGCATTGATCGCCAAGATCACAGAGCTGAGGGTGATCGGTCTCGTGTACATTAACGCCGTCACCAAATTCGAGCACTCGCATCCTCACCTCAGGTTGCCTTTACTCCATCAAGATCTCTTCAGTGAGAATGCGCCACGGGCCATCGCCGCGTAAGGAGCAGCACCAGCAGCATCACCCATTATTATATCATGACATTTTGAAACCTTTCGTCATATGATTTACCATATGTCAAATGATATATCAAATGATATATCGGATACATCATGGAGTAAACAATATGAAAATTATTTATTTTAAATCTTCCGATTAAGTCTAAATATAATTTTGATTCGATGTTTATTTATAAATGGAATAGTAATTTACAAATGGAATAGTAATAAAATAACAATATAAACAATTATTATTGCAACTATAATATAAACATTAATTTAAGTTTAGTGTTGCGGTTAGATGAACTTTTATTCTTAAGTAACAAATAATTTTTTTTAAATGTTTAATTCATATGTAAGAAGAGGTGAGTGATCATTTTAAAAAACATAGTTACTTACAAAAATATTGTTTATTTTATTGAAAAAAAATCATAGTTTTTATAGAATTCGGAAAAAATAATTACTGCTTTAAAACATATTTTATTTAAGAAAAAAAACGTTAATTTTCTAATTGACTATACACCTATATAGTGAAAAGAGAGGACAGAGTAGAAGCGGGGATAAAGGGGAGCGTTTCAATAGATGTTTCAAATAAAAAATAGTGAGAATTCTAGGACTAGAACCCCACCAACTACTTACTAAGAGTGCGGATTTATATTTAATTATCTAATTATTATAAATACTTTAAAATTTTTGCTAAAAACATTTTTTTAAAGAAACGTATAATTGTATGATTAAATATCCTCTTAATTATTAGAATATTTTACATTCCTCAAGAAAAGTCTGAAAAGAGTACAATTCCTTAAGATTCATAATAAACGGAGTACTTTTGAAAGCTAATGCATTTTTTTGTGCCTAATGAACAATTGAAGAGTTGGATTGAGAAACCGGTCGAGCGCTCGGCCACGGCAAAAAGACACGATGGGCAAGGCCGCTTTTTGAAAGTCTGAAATTCCTTTTTATTAATATTCACAAGTAATAATCTATCACAATTAACAATCTTTTGATTCTTAATTGGTTATTTTAACTACTTGCTGGCAAAAGCACATCATTTTCGTTTTCTTCTATTCTTCTTTAACTTTTATTGGCTGCTGGATATCTAATCCTTGTCAGCCATTATTGTGTATTCTGCTTTTACCGATTGATATGCTAACAGCTCGATCTAGTGGAGTGTCGATACAGTCACGTTCTATCTAACACTATATAGTTTGACAACTAGCTTAACATGGTGGTACATTTAGTGTAAATGGAAGAATCACTTTTTGTAAAAATCATTATTTTTTAAATTAATAGATAGCAGACTAGTCTTAATAATGGAAGTTGGGGCACGTGCCGGAACCCGTGCAACACGATTTATGATGGAAGGTGTAGGTGCAAGAGTTATTCGCGGTCCTGAGTGGAAATGGGGAAAACAGGTTAGTTTATGAGGTTATAACAAATACTTTTTTAATTCTTAGAAAAATCACGTCATTTAGTTAGTTAAAAGTTGTTTTGATTCTTATATTTCGAAACTTCAGGATTTCATAAACTATCTTTGTAAGATATTATTTTATATGAACTTGTAAAAGAATAAGTTGTAAAAAATCTACTTTGACTTTTTTAGGATGGTGGGGAAGGACATGTAGGCACAGTAAGAAACTTTGAATCACCAGAAGAAGTAGTAGTTGTTTGGGATAATGGTACAGCAGCAAATTATAGGTGCTCAGGAGCTTTTGATCTACGGATTTTGGATTCAGCTCCAACAGGTGTTAAGCATGATGGAACAATGTGTGACACTTGTCGACAGCAACCAATTTTTGGCATTAGGTGGAAATGTGCTGAATGCAATAACTATGATTTATGTTCAATTTGTTATCATGGTGATAAACATCATTTAAGGCACAGATTTTATAGAATTGCAACACCTGGAAGTGAAAGAGTTCTTTTAGAACCAAGAAGAAAAAGTAAAAAGGTAAATTCAATAAAAATGTTTAGCTAAACATATTCTTGAAATAAGATTTTAATATGTTTCCGAATTACATGTAATTACAAATTTATAAATCTAAAAATAAAATAGTAGTATTTATTTTTCGAAACTTATACAAACTTTAAATTTTTTTCAATTATTAATTAAAAAAAGTTTTATATATTTTTTTTATTTTAAGATTGCAATACGTGGTATATTTCCTGGTGCTAGAGTTGTCAGGGGTGTTGATTGGCAATGGGAAGATCAAGATGGAGGAAACGGTCGAAGAGGAAAAGTTAACGAAATTCAGGATTGGTCAGCTGCAAGTCCTAGATCAGCTGCTTATGTTATTTGGGATAACAGTGCCAAAAATTTGTACAGAGTTGGTTTCCAAGGAATGGTTTGTATCTTTAATGTATATGTTAAACATTAACATAGTTCTTCTAGTAATTAAGGTATATATTTCATTTTCAGGCTGATTTAAAAGTTGTAAATGATGCAAAAGGTCAAACAGTTTATAGAGATCATCTACCGCTTTTAGGAGAACAGGGCCCTGGCCGTGCTGGACCACATGGACTTCAAATAGGAGATCAGGTAAAAATACTTAAGTTAAAATATCTTAAACATTAAAGTATCACTTTACTGACGTTTTTTTTATTTTTTATTATTAACTGTTTTAGGTGAATGTTGACTTAGAGTATGAAATAGTTGATTCACTTCAACAAGGACATGGAGGATGGACAGATGGCATGTTTGAATGTTTGAGTACTACTGGTACTGTAGTTGGTATTGACGAAGATCATGATATTGTAGTTTCTTACCCCAGTGGAAATCGTTGGACATTTAATCCTGCCGTTTTGACGAAAGTTCAAGTACCTATGCCAGTTATAAATTCTATTTCTGACAAACAGTTATTTACTGTTGGAGATTTAGTCCAAATTTGTAATGATATAGATAAAATAAAATTATTACAAAGAGGTCATGGAGAATGGGCTGAAGCAATGGCACCTGTAAGAAATTATTTTTATGTATATTTGTTTTAAATTTTAATAAGGTTTTTATTTTAATTACATAATTATTTTAGACCTTAGGTAAAGTTGGAAGAATTCAACAAATTTATCATGATGGTGATTTAAAAGTAGAAGTTTGTAGAACATCGTGGACGTACAATCCCCAAGCTGTAACAAAAGTGTCAAGTAACGATAGTAATGTATCAGGAAATACAAGTGGTGGTGCGTATCTTTAAATTTATAATAATTTTATACATAATTTATTTTTCTTTAATTGTCATTATACTTTGACTAAAATAGAAAGTTTATTTTTTAATTAATTTTTAGAACGACTTTCAGCACTGTTAAAAAAATTATTTGAAACTCATGTATCGGGAGACGTTAATGAAGAATTAGTTAAATATGCAGCTAATGGAGATGCTGCAAAATGTGAAGAATGTTTAAAGCGCCCAGATGCTGATGTAAATGGCATTTTTGCTAGTCACACTGCTTTACAAGCAGCAAGTCAGAATGGTCATTTAGATGTCATTAAAGTGCTTCTTCGATTCAAAGCCGATGTCGAGATTGAGGTAACTTAGACCTTTTATTTATATTTTCTTTTTATTAATTTATTAAATATCTATACACTCATACTTGAATGATAAGAACAATGAAACATATTATTTTGATAAACTCGGTCGTTGCTCAGACAATCTATTAACCTTATATATTTATATTATTCAATATATATTTTAAAAAATACAAATAAAATACATTAATTACAAATTCTTAAAAAAATGTATTACTTTTTGATAGAAATTAAATTTTTAGGATAAAGATGGAGATAGAGCAGTTCATCACGCTGCATTTGGAGATGAACCAGCTGTAATTGCTTTATTAGCTGGAGCAGGCGCAGATTTAAATGCTAGAAATAAAAGACGCCAAACTGCTTTACATCTTGCCGTTAATAAGGGACATATTGGAGTCGTTTGTACATTACTTGAACTTGGTTGCCACCCTAGCCTACAGGTAAACTTAACATTTTCTACAGGTCAAAAATTCAGGCGAGTCTTTTAAAAATTATTATTCTGTAAATCCATTAAAAGCGTACTTGGTAGTATTTTATGTCTTAAAAATAAGTTTTTTGCCTAGCGAGCCGAAAGTACTACTTTCTCGCTCGGCGCCGGATCAAGAACGTTGTATTTTCGGCCTTGCTAAGCAAAAAAATAGTATACACTCCTCGGGAGATAAAATGGCAAACCCATAGCTCGTGTTTGACACCCTCGCCTTTGGTTCGGGTGTCAATTTACACGAGCTATGAGTTTGCCAATTCTTTCTCTCCCTAGGAGCGTAATATACTATTAATATTTTAAGTTTGATAAAATAACTTCTACATACATGAAAGTCACAGTACAATGAAATGTAGGATTTTATCAATACTTAATCTCAGTACTTTTTTAAAAAAATTAAATTTTTATATTTGAGTTCTTAAGCTGAACAAAAATTTAAGCGCATGAAATAACTGGAAAATAGAAGATTCTTATTATTGATTATGTTTGTTTAGATATTTTTTATACTGCTACTTATTGATAATATTTTATTTAAGTTTAATATTCAAGATAAAATTGAAATAGGTAATATTTCGAGAAAAGAAGCATACTATCTGTATATATTAAGGCTAAAGTAGTACGGTTATTACGCGTGACTGAGTTGAATTTCAGCGGAAAATATTATGAAGATATAAAAATTTCTTCGCGAGTACGCCTCATTCTTACTTCTTTTTCCTTCCTCGTGTCACATTCAGCCATCTATTCCACTTCCATTTTTCCAGCGACGAGCATTTCGCCTGATAACGGCTTCGCCAAATCCTCTTAATCCAAAGCAGCCATTTTTTACGGCATTCTAAGCTTGAACGTGGTTTTATTTCCTCTTCGGATTTCCCTACTCTGAGCTACCTCGTTAAATCTCATTGCAAGGCAGCCTCGCATTATTGTGAATAATGAATCTAGCTATGAATAGGTATTCTAACATTTTATGCTAAATATGCAGATTTACTTTTTTTTCATAATGTATTCACCAGAGAATGAAGGAATCGTTGGATTCTGAAAAAGTATTAGAATCAATATTTTTCCTGTTTAACATTTAAAGACGATATTTTTCATCTTTTTTTACTTTGGAGAATTTAGGAAATAGAATGTAAGCCAGAGGGGCTATAAATATTCGCTTCGCAAGTGCACTATATTTCACGGCTTCGCATTCTCAAGAAACTTGGTAAAATGTTCTGTCCATAAGAGCATCTAGGAAGAAAATAATTTATTTGTTCTGCACATAAACAAAGACATTGTAGTTTAAAAGTAAAAGGTTTTGAAACGAAGGATCCAAATTTAAAGATAATTTTGAAAAACGTTAAATTATTCTACGAGAGAGTTGCAAATTGATACACGGAGAGAATTTTCGAGTAAAAATTACCCCCAAAATTATGCTAATCGCAGGACAATGCGATTTTCTGGATAAAATTTACTCGAAATTAGAGTAAAAATGACTAAATTAGAGTAAATATTATTTTAAAAGGGGCTAAATATTATCCAGAAAATCACATTGTCCTGCGATTAGCCTAATTTTGGGAGCAATTTTTACTCGAAAATTCTCTCAGTGTAGTGTTCTTTTTTAGACTTTCAGCGCGAGTTCGACAATTTAGGATGCAAACTAAGTTTTTAACACGCGAAAAAGCTCATTAACCCGCAAAAGTTTCTATTCGATTCTCGCTCTCTCTCTCTCTGACAAATGCTCGCAAGAAATCTTTTAACTCGGCAACCGATTCACGAATCGCGGAAATCGCCTCACGTCCGACGGAGGTGCAAAGCAGGGCCTCGAAAAAAAAGTCTGGAAAGAAGTGCTGCTCGCGACAAACTCTGTGCGGACTTGGAGGCATTACGGCTGAGGGCGAAGCCGCTCTTGTACGCGCAGACTATACGGAAAAGTGATAGTGTGAGGTTTTCGCTCGAGCGGTTAACTATGAGAAGCTCGGAGGCGCTCTCTGTAGTTGCAAATACTTTAATCTCGCCAACGTCGCGATTCTTTCAGCGGCGGCGGCGGCGGCGGCGGCTGTGTAGCGGATTTTTGTCCGCGCTTTTTCTCTCGGCAAAAGAGAAGAATCTCGAAAGAGAGAGAGGTTCTAGCGCAACAGAGCCTCTCTCCTAGACTCGATAGAAGTAAGTCCGGTAAGCCCTACTTCTTAACTAGCCGGGGAATAAGGCTTTCGCCCGGGAAAATCCTTGGGAGCGCCTGCGCGAGTAGCGTATCGAATCGGCAACCTAAACTTTATCCCCTATCTATACGTACCTCCTCTCTTTTCTCCGAACGCTTTGTCTTTTCTTAGTTTTTTGTTTTTAAAATTCGTTCCCTCCCTTTTAACGGTATTTTTCAGCAGTTTAATGGGAATTTTTTGTTCTCCCGCAGGACTCGGAAGGAGACACGCCACTTCACGATGCTATTTCCAAGAAACGCGATGACATGTTGGCGCTCTTGTTAGACCATGCAGCTGACATCACCCTCACCAACAACAATGGCTTTAATGCTCTGCACCACGCAGCGCTCCGAGGAAACCCAGGGTAGGCGGAATATATTAATAATCTTTTGACGCTCGCGATAAACTTGCCCGAAACTTTGAAAACGGTAACAAACGACTTTAAGTTGTGCTACATCGTTTTCTCTTGCCACCACCCCCCAATAAATTTTCTTTCTAACGAAAAAAAAGAAACTTTATATCGGGAGGTTTTAAATTAGGAGGTGTTATCAAAATGTTTCGTTACGTTTATTTTAAACAGAGCAGCACCTCGCCGTAGCGAAATTTAAATAATTTGCCCGGGTCCTTTCGCTATATCCATAACATTATTCCGCAATAAGTATATATCCGCGCGAGCGACACCGGAAACTTAGCTTTTACCAAAAGCTAAAGTGGAAAGAAAAGTCTGAAGGCGAACGAGTTGACGAAAATAAAGCGAGAGCTCGAATACTATAAAGTATATAACATTAACAACAAACGCGCTTACGCTTAATCTCGTTTCGATCGAATCAATACCAGGGCGGTTTATGATAAAAGTTTAAAAGCAACTATTGAAAGAGGGAAGTTAGGGACGGAGAAGGAGAGAAGCGCAAGTCAGCGTTTTGTCCATGCTTCGCTACTTCGGGCGCGCCTCCCTCTCTCTCTCTCTCTCTTTCTGTTTCTGTTGGTGCTCGCGCGAGTGGAGGCGCGCCTCGCGCATGCCAGGCACGATTAAAATTTTGCCGAGCATGTCCTGCATCTGGGACTCGGGGGGGATTCGTGACACGTAGCGGGGTGGATAACGTGAGCCGCGTTTCTCAGTGCCGACCCTCCGGCCCTCCTCCTCTACCCCCACCCCCTCCCTCCTCCCACTACCTCCGTCCCCCGTCGTCGTCGGCGGGGCTTGGAGAGAGTTCAGGAAGCGAGGACGCGTCTGAAATATTGGCGAGATATGACAAAAGGCGAAGCTAGAAATTCTTTCGGCAACTAGACCCGTTCAGGGCGCGCATCTTCCCCCGACTTGCCGTTGTACCTTCCGCTCGGCCTCGGAAACTTGAGCGCAATTTCCTTAATTTAGCTTTTCACTCAAAATGGCAAGGGCAATTGTGCTGCGAAATTTTGCGTACAAAGTGCATCTGCCGACAGTCTTAAAAAAAAAAAAAAAACAAACCTCTATATACGGGTAGAGCGGCGAGCATTTAAAAAGGTATAAGCTCCCTTCACGAGGAAATAACAAGTAAATTTTGAGAGCCCGCTTTAGCTCTCGAGGAGTCGGTTCGCAATAAAAGTCTTAACGTTCTCGGCTGAGTTAATGACGAAACGAGATTAGGTATCTAATTAATTTTCCAATTTAAAAGCCCGCGGCAGTGATACTTTGCGATGGCCGAGAGGAAGCTCAAAAAAGACATTAAAGTCAAACATAAAGCGCGTGACAGATGAGAGCGGTGCCGATATTTGCGCGAGCGAGCCAAAGAGAAAGAGAAAGGGAAAAGGGAAAAGGGAAAAGCAAGAGCGCGAGAGAGGCAGAGGGAGAGAGAGAGAGAGAGAGAGAGAAATTCTGAACGATGAAAAGCACTTTTGGATATTGCGCCAAACTCCCTTTTTCTTCATCCCTCTCGCTGGTACGACGATTTGCGTTCTCTGCCGGGGTATAGCGTCGCCAGCGAGGCCACAAAAGGGAAAAAGAGAAACAATGCGCGCCGCGGCGAGAGAGGAGTAAAATGAGGAAAAGCGGAAGAGTGGAGAAGCGAGGAAGAGAGCACGAGGGCAAGAGAGGAAGAGAGGAAAAGGGAGGAAAGAGAGAGAGAGAGAGAGAGAGAGAGGAGGAAGTCGGGTAGCGGTATGGGTCGAATAAGAAATGGCCATCGAATGCCATTACTTCCGAGCGAAGGAGCCGAGAGCATTTAGGTATCGTAAAATTCACGGATGCCGTCGCATTCGACGGGATTACGAGTTTCCTCTGATGCACGCACGCTTCCCTGAACCTCCTCCTGAAATCAGGATTTTCTGTCAGCGTATACAGTAAATGGCTTCGCTTATTTTATATTCGAGCCTTAAGAGCATTTCCGCGATCCCTTTCCCGTCGCTGGCTCCCGCGAACCGCTGGTTTAATGATGCCGTCGCCGCTGCGAGGCGTCGATGCGCAAATATCGACGAGGCTCGGGGTATAAATCAGAAGCATCGGCTCCGCGAGACCTGCTGATTATAGGACGAGCCGGCCGATATGCCAGGCCAAAGCGACGGCACCACCACTGCAATCTGCGCGGCTGTACTTGGCTGGGGCTCGGCCCTCCGGATTATGTACGCATTTTCATCTAATTACCGAATTGTCATCAGCATTCCTGACAGACGCATCGTAGGGAGGCAAGACTCAAGAGTAAGACGGAAAAAGAGCTCGCTTTGCAGAAGCCGCTCAAGAGCACTTGGAAGAAAAGGATCGTTGGATGGCGCCCAAAGCGTAACGAAGGCCCGCAGCCCGCGTCTTTTTTCTTCCGCTTGAAAGGCCCGTTCCGTTGCCGTATTTCCTCTTCTCGTCTCTCCTCTTTTCCTCGCTTCGCTGAGTAAGTTGCAGAGAGAGAGAGAGAGAGAGAGAGAGAGAAAGAGCAGCTACGATTGCAGCTGCAGAGAAAGAGAGTGCGAGAAAATAAGCAAAAAAGAGAGAGAATCCTGCCTCGCCGACTGAATTACTCCCCGATAGAGCGAACTTGCGAATGCCTTGTGCAACCCTGCCCCCTCCTCCCCCTGTATTTTAGCGCCGCACATTAGTCCTTGCGAGCGAACTTTCCACCTCGGGGGAAGGTCAAACTTTTTTAAATTATTGGACCTGCAGGGCCCGGGAAGCTTGGCCCGATCAATCAGTCTTTTTTTCTCATATCAATACTTTACCCTACACCGCGTACTGTAATGCATCTGCGCGGCGAACTTTGGAAAAGCGTCAGCTGCACCGCTCCCGCAAATTAGCTTACTCGCCCCTTGTTGTTCCAAAATTTTCAACTCCGCACTGTAAGCCGCGATTAGCATGAACAATAAGAACGACGCGCTACTATCTTTGAAATAATTCTTTCGGCATAATCGACCTGCACAGCTCGAGGGAAATTTTTGTTATTTCAGATAAAAAAAAACTCGTTTGCACGTCAATGTGCTAAACGGCGGAAAATTCAGCGATCCGGATTCTCTTCGAAATTGGGATCTATCTATCTAAGAAGAATTAATGCTCGTGCGCCTTTTCGCAAAAAGAAAAAAAAATAATAATAGATAAAGAAGCAGCTGCATCGATTCTAAGGCAAGCAATGTAGGCCTTACATTAAAAAGGGTTATATAATAGTCGAGAGGAGTGCATAAGCGCGTTAGTTGCGTTTTAATCTCTGCTGAGCCAGTCGCTAAGTAAAGCCAAGCTGCGCATAACTCTTCATTCGCAAGGTTAGCCGGCATAACTGTAACTTACTCGCTGCAACTTTATCGGGGGTGCAGCTCACGTTCCGCCACAACTCCGCGCTCCGTGGGCTAGTCAGTCAGGAATTTCTAGTTCTTTCGATTTCGAAGCCCTGGCTGGCGGCCCGCGCGCGTCCTTGTTAAATATCAGCGCCCGTCACGCGATTTACCTACGCTTTAAAAGAAAGGGTGCAGCTGGACAGTCTAATCTTGGAGAGGGAGATTGCTCGGGCGCACGTGTCATAAATCAGGCGGAAACCGTGGCGCACACCTCCCAGATGCCGGCACAATAAGCCATTGTCCTATAGAGACAAAGCCCCACTTGCGCGCCTGGCCTTATTCGACTAACACAACTCGCCAACGACAACAGCAACAACCGACTCTTCGACATTAGTTTCCAGTTGGCAGCCGGCGAAATTCGGAAATTTTTTAGTTGGAAAGAGTTCGGGCCCAGGCTGGTGGAGCGCATTTGAAAGCTGGTCTCGCGGGGGGGAACGGAGCCGGGCTAACGAGAACAGCCTGGAGGGAACAGTTCGCGTCCCTCGAGGGAACCGACACCACGGCTTTATTGCGGCAATAAGAGTTATCACCCGGTGATAACTGCCCCCATAACTTCTCTCGCGATGAATAAACCCTCTGTCTCTCGCGAGAAGCTCGCAAAGCTCGATGGCACTGGGACAGCCTCGCCTCTTTTTTTTTTTCCCCGCCGACAATTTTTCAAACCGAACGTCCTCTTTGTTACGATGCTAATCATTGCGCGGCTTTTTTTTCCGTACTTCGAAAACAAAGTTGACCGGGCAATGTTCCTAATCCACTTTTCCTAGTTCCACTTTTCTCTTAGCTGCGGCCTTTGAATTTATCCGAATTTCGTCTGTGCACTACTTACAACTTGACAATTCTTCATTCTCCGTAAAACGTTAACTTTGTATTCTAGGAAGTTTACAGTAATTTTTAATTGTGAAAATACGTGATCGTCGAAAATTATAAATCCAAATTTAAACCACCTTTTTTATTTCTTGCGAAACAGGTTTTATCGAAGCGAGTAAAACTAAAAAAATTAAGAGGTATTAAAAAAAAAATTCATAAAAATTGTTAGTAAAGGCATTATGTTTTTAATTTATGAAACATTTAATAATTAGTTTTTAATATAAAACCAATTTCATTATAAGCCATAATTTTCGCCTTTAAAATTGTTAACTGCCTTGACATTGTCATGTTTTAGTGCATTTCATTAAATTTGCATTAAAGTAGAAAGGCGTTTAGAGCAATAAAACAGCAAACAAAGGGACAATGGCTTTTTAGCCGCGGGGACAGAAATACTTATTTGACAAAATTCATTTTAATGCTTGACGCCCGCAAAAGTGCAGTAATTAAAAACACTCCACCGAGAAAACAAATGACCGTAAAATCCAATATCAAAGTAAATGCTTTTTTTTACCTTTCAACAAATATTAAGTTTTGATTTTTGTTTTTACTTAAAAAATTATGCACGACGTGTATTTATGTTTATTGAGTAAGTGATAGTGGACTACGATTAGTCCGACTATATTCTATAGCGCTTCGTACGCAAAATTCCCTTTTGGAAGTTTGTAAAGGTACTTATGATCTTACAATCATCTTTATTGCTTAAATGAAGCTTGATTTTTCCGCGGGGCAAAATTAATTCTAATTTTAGAATCACGTATAATGAAATAAAACGAAAGCCGTGTCGCTTCGCTGCTAACTTTGTATTCGCCTCAAATGAGATATAACATTAACAGACGAAAATTAATCAATGGCCCTGAAAGTTTCTTAATTCGCACGAGAACTCGGTGATGAAACCAATTTGAAATACGAACTCTTGCCATGAGCCGCTTATAATGATAAATGTTGGCGTCTTGGGATAGTACTTGGTTTAAACATTTGTGAACGCGTTGTTAAAATACCTTCAAATAATTATCAGTTGGTGCACTGATGCTGAAACTAAGAGTGAACTATTTAGTAAACTTTCATAGCTATTTATAAGGTATTGTAAAATAATTCTATGCGAAGTCCTTCTACACTGAGAAAAATGTTATTTCAAAATTTAATATAAATTTATTAAAAATTACTATATTTTATGGTAAGAACATTATATTGAAATCTGATATCATATTTATATGTGAAAACAATTTTAAATTTAATTTATTAGAAATAACATTTTTTTTTTGACGACGGTTGAACTCGATC
>UCOL01004615.1:0-14080 GCA_900474335.1 Ormyrus nitidulus
GGGGGGGGGGGGGGGGGGGGGCAGAGCGTGACGTGACAAATGACGAAGACAGGGTGATTTCGCACGGCGAAACCGGCCACGAATGTGAGTCACGTATCGTAGTGGCGCTCGGGCAACTCTCGCTCCTGAAGGAGAGAAAGAGAGCTAATGTTTCGCGTGTGCAGGAAGGAGGCCAGAGAAAGAAAGGGAGAGAGAGAGAGAGAGAGAGAGTAAAATCCTTCCCGCAGATTTTCCACGGTCGTCGTCGGGCTGTACAACCCCTTTGTTATTTCGTTCCTCGTCTTGCTGCTTCTTCTTCTCCCTACGTTACACTGACCGGCGGCGTAGTGGAAGCTATGAATTCGCAATGACTCGGCGACGTCCAAGTGCGCGGCGGCCGTTATTTGTGTGTCTTTTGCCTTCGAGGCATGCGTTCGAAATTTGTTATATTTCCCGGCGAACGAAGCGGGCCATTACGAGCTCCCGTATGCTCCGGTTTTCTTCCTCTATCAGTTGAATGGAGAGACGGTATAGGAGCCGGGAGCCGGCAGCTGCGCGATTGCCTTTTAAAGCTTTTATGACGAGACTCATTCTCCTGCTCTTTATCTTTCTTGAATTATGATTTAGGCGCTTTTATGTGCCGTCCGCTGATCAGCGATCGGATGTTTTTGAGATTCATAACTTATTTAGGATGCGTTCGTTCGCGTGCTTTGGTAACAAAGCTTGTCGGTAACTCGATTTTGAGTTCATAGAGTATTAATTGGGCTAACGAATGCAAATGAAGATCTTTTCTTGTATATAAGAGGTGCAATTTTGAAGGGTTATTTGAAGGTTTATTTCAAAAAGATTACTTTAGCATTATTTAAAAATAAAAGTTTAAATGTATTTAGAATTACAACTTATAATTAATTTTATACTTCAACGCCATTTACTGCGTTTCTATTTCTTAAGTAAAATGTAAACTTTTCGATTCTTCAATATAACTTTTTAACTCGTGTAACTGATTTCTACATCAAGTACATGCGATAAAAGTTTCCTTTTTGTTCCGGAAAAATAGAGTAGTTACTCTGAGAAAAAAATTTTATTGAGTCAATTGCATTTTATGTTAACTATATGGAACAGAATTTTCTGTTCATTTGACTGAATTTCTATTGAGTTAACAGAAAATGTTGTTATTTGATTAACATTTATTTTGTCAGTGTAATTTACATCTACGTTTAAATTAACATTTAAATTTGAATCTTAATTTCTATTTTACAATTTCGTACTAAATGTTGCTTAAAAGTGTCTTGCATTTTTCAAATATAATTTATTTCTGAAAAAGATTATTAAAATAACTATTCTTTTTTTGTAAATAATTATCGTGTAACGAAATATTACGTCCCTAATGTGTAATTCTGAATAGTCAAGTCAAATTTTTAATGTTCCGGGAAGAAAAATAAGAATAAGTAAAACTCGCGTATTCGTTTAAGCGTAAAAACGATCTACAAAACGGAACCTGCTGTTGACTTCAGAAGCCCACTATACACGTACAGATCGTTCTCGCGTCCTCCGACGAAAAGTCTCCCGCTTCTTCCTCGGTGCTATTTCGAAACTTCAAAACAGAACGATAAACAAAGGAGCAAGAGGCAGAGAGGGAGAGGAAGCGAGAACGCCGCTGTTAAGTTAGTCGAGTTCTCTCCCCCTTCTCTTTTTGCAAGCAAAACATCCAAGTGAGCAAAGCGCCGAAGCCACGAGCGAAGTCCGAGCGCCAGCTGACAGGACTGGCACGTCCCGAAGAAAATGCGCCACGGCTAAGGACGAGCCCGCTGCGGAAGCGCGTGGCGTCGCTCGCCCGGCAAATCTCTATTTTGCGCCATTGTTCTCGGGGTCGACTCTTAATAAAAGTTTTCGGAACGGCGCTGCGATACACACCGACTCGGGCGACGTCTTTGTTCGCCAGTTCGATGTGCCCGATACGAGCGTAACGATATTATTGGGAAAAATACTTTTCTTTTTTACTGGCCGATAAAAGCTGACGTATTCGCGTTTGTTCGTGGGAATCTGAGTCAAAGGACTGTTTACAAGGAATCTTTGGGTAATTGAATATGTGCTTTATTACTACGAACTTTGGGAATCTGGATATTACATTTATTACCCAACTATTAGACTGTTCAAAATTTGCTGCGGTGCATAGTTTTAACAAAATTTCTCGGAATATTTTTGTTAATGTTAGTGGGCTAAACGTAGCATGTGACGTGTAATTCTTCGGTTAATAACAAAATTTCGCTGAGTAACAAACGAAGGATATTAATAAATGAAGGATAGAATGGCGAATTAAAATGAGAATTTGAAGTCTGTTGGTTAAATTATCTCATAACTTTACAAAGATTTCTATACATTCATTATAAATAATTACTTTGTTCCTTCGTAATTAATAGTGGCTATAATTTTGCACTAAATGTGCACGTAAGGATTTTGAAACATCTAGTATATGGTTCATCGAATAATTTAAAACTGATTTTTCTTATATATTATTACCAGATGTAAAGTATCGAATGAATGGCTTCAGCTTACTGAATTTACAATGATGTATTATACGAGTATTTTGTAATTTAAAGCGAAAATTCTAATATGAATGACACGTTGTCAGCCATTTTCGAGCTACCGTTATTAAATACAGTTTTTAATCATAAATAATGTTAAGTAATTTTAATTTAAATATTGTTAAAAAATAAGCATTAAACTTTATTTCAAACCAGTCAAAGATATTTATATATTTCGAACAAAAATGCAAGAAAATCAGAATATGGAGAGCTTTTGGGTATTTGGTGAAATATTCAGTAGTATCGATCGATACTGGTCAGACCTCGAAAATGTATATTATGGATTTAAAAGAAATGGAATTAAAGTAAGGCTAACCAATTTTTCTTTAAATTTAAGCTTTAAATTCTTTCAGTCGGAAAAGTAAAAGTAATTTTTTTTATTAAAGCAGTGACGAGTTTAGACAAGCTCTCTTTTAAGTCTCTTTTCAAAGAACCGTTTCTCAAGTGCGATTTTTCGTTGTAATGAGAGTTAAATCTTTCGAATAAAAATTACCGTAATGGAGCTAATTGCTACTTTTTCAAAGAACCATTTTTCATTTGCTAGTGTGCAATTCTCATTAAGACTTTATTTAAAAGTTACAAATTACTTTTGGAGGACTTGATTTATTCTTTACATAGCGAGTGCCAAAAACCATTTTCTCGGAATTCTCCAAGTTTTTCACTGTCATTATTTTGATTCTTTATATTATTTTTATTATTCACTTCGGGTGAAATTGTTTCAACGATTTCAAAAATACTCTGCTTCCATTGGAATAATCAAAACATTCGGGAAAATATGCTTTCGCTGTTCCGCAGCCTTTGTGCAAACTACGCAAAACACATTGAGAACCGGGATCCAGTGAAAAAATGCATTTAATCATCCAGCGCATAAGCCGTAATGAAAGAAATTTCGCCGGGAGAGTCGCAGGGACTGAACCGTGTAATCTTGCGCGACGCGATAAGATCTGCAGCTCGTCGTATTTCATTTGCCAGGGCAGCGAATCCTTCCTCTATTAACCGAATCTCCGTCGTCCCATCCATCAAGGAAAAAAAAATCTTAGAAGCATCTTTGACGAAGGCCAGAAATAAAAAGCGGAAGGGGCAGGGTACAGGACGCCATTTGAATTTACGACGGAGAGCAGGAGTTCGGGACCTTTGGAAAAATCGTAAAACGAAGAAAAGGTTAAGTCTGAGTCATTTAACCGGAATGGAAAGTAAAGAGTGGAAAAATGAAGGTACCATTTTTCACAATAATCAGATAGTTATCGGCCGTAGCTTTCCATTGTCTTTTTTGCTCGGCGCGCCGCCACCGCACCGCTTTTATATGTTTTATCCGACGCGCGCGATCGAGCCGCCTGCGCCCGAGGTAATAAGATCGTCTATTTTCACGAAAAGTTCGCGGCGCGGGATAGCCTCCCCTCGGCCTTTCTCTCCCCAAGTTTTTATTAGGGGCCGTTATTGCGAGACGGTAGTTTTAGGAGCTAACGGAAATGTATCGAGGCGTATTGCCGGCTTTCGAGTTTTCTGGGTCTCTCTCTCTCTCTCTGCCTGTCCATCCCGAAACGTGCTTATGTGTATTTTCACTGGGCAGCGATCGGCCATCGGTACGCCGGCCATTTGTACTCCATTTTGAATAAAGGCAGCCGCCGGAGGGGAAAGTGGACTTTTTGAACTTTCCTGCCGCGGGCTCCGAAGTTTTCCCGCACATGCACGGGCGAGGTACGCGTGGATGTACAGACAAGAGAGGAATGGGATCGACACTCGCTCGATTATCCAGCGTAATCCCTTTGCCGAAACTTTGGCAATTTTTTGCCTCCCACTCCTGGCCGCCTCGGCCAATTATTTCATTCTTTCGGGCTTTCTCCGACCCCGCCGCGATATTATTTACGTGTTCTTCGTTTTTCTGATCGTGCTTTCCTTGAAAAACAGGGCCGGAGAAAAATGATAATCGCTTTCTGCCGAACGTCGTTAGAGCCAGGACAATTTTTCGGTGATTGCAATCAGTACAGTTTAATGTGTTGCAGAGTGCACAAATTTGGGATGTCGAAAGCAGGTTTGCAGAACGTTGAAGTAAATGAAATAGCTAGAAAACATTCGTTTGGTGTAATTAATAATCACAATGATTATATCAATTTTAATTAAAAATGTTGATTATATGAACGTGAAATATTGATAATTTTTATTTAATTTTATAAATTAAAAACGTTGTTTTTCATTAACAATTCAATTATTAAACCTTTTATATTTATAAATTAATTATTTAATATTAGCTCAAGCGTATTAAAAGAAAAAAATTAAATAAAAATAATGAATCCATATCTCTGTAATAAAACAGCTGGTATCGGCAGGAAACCATTAAAGGAATTAAGGACATTCTCGCGATAAAGATCGTTCTTAAATGTTCTTGAAATATCGGAATAATAAAGAGTGAGTTGAGATAAAAGGCGTCGACGAGTTACGAGCCACTTCACAAGGAAAATGAAGAAAATAAAGGAAAAGAAAGGGAATTTTGCATTTAAATACGATCTACTGATTAAAACTTTGAACTTTTACCGAAATCAAAACAATGGAGAATCATTTAATGAAAAGCATTTCGTAATATAAAAAAATGAGATAATTAGAAGAGCTAAAGATTGTAACTCGAGTATTTCGGTATGTCAACGTCATTTTATTCGAGTTCAATTGTGTAAAAATAGATAAATTGCCGAGCAGAATTACGTCATGTGCACTGATATTATTGAATAAAAGAAGTCCTGAAGAGTGGCGTTGTCTCGAGAGTCTTTAGAAAATAAAAATAAAGTCTTGATCTCTATTTTTTTACTTATTTTTATTCAATAAATAAAAAAATAAATAAATACCTTCACGTGTTTTATTCTAAAGTTATAATTATTTTTTTATTATAATTATACTTACGTTAAGGTTTTTTTATTCATCCATAATTTAAACATATATTTCAACTTTTCTATAATAATGCAATATCTAATTAAAAAATATAAAATTAATTAATCTTTCCAAGATAGTTTTTTAAAAGTATTTAATAAATCAAATCCGTGGAACAAAAATCAGGATATTCTACATGAAAGGTCAATATTTCAGCTGGAGCATCTTAACTCTTTCGAATTGCGAGCATTAGCAAAGTATTTTTTGGCTAAACTAAGCTCAGAAACTCCGCGCAACTCAGCGAAAAATGACTGGCCAAAAAATTCTGCTATCTCAAGCGGCGACGCTCGTCTTTTTTTTTACGACGAGGCGAGGCGCCGCAAGCAAGTAGTGCAAGAGTGAATTCGGTCGCGCAGTTTGCTCGAGAGATATGAAGGAAAGCAAAAAAAAAAAAGAAAAAAAAAAGAAAAAAGTTCGCTTTTCCGAAAATAGAAAAATACGCGAAGACGGCGGCGCAGCGGAGCGTAAAAATCCGCAGAATCACCGAGTAAGTACGTCGGCAATAGCAGCGGCAGCCCGCGGAAAAAAGGAATTTGCAAAAGCCAGCAAAGCGATAGGGTCTTTCCGAAGGCGGTAAAAAGCTCGCCGAGCGGCAGAGTCGCGAGACAGGAAAATTACGTAATGCGTGCGCTAAAGCGGGATGTAAAAAAGGCGAATAAAAATTCCCGAGGTGGCACCACGCGTCTCTCTCTCTCTCTCGGTAATCCGATCAATTAACCCTCTTTCCGTCCGCCCGCGGAGCCTTTTCTTGCGCCGGGCGACAGAGAGCCGTCGGCGGCATAAAAGCGGACGAAGTAGGGAAGGGTTACAGAGGAACGGCGCAAAGGCGCGAGAAAGTAGGTTAGCGGAGGTCAACCCCGAGAGCGACCGAGAGAGAGGAGCTTAAAATGTTACAGAGCGTGACACCCCGACGTCGACGCCAGAGCAACAAGAGGTGGCAAGGGGGGAGGAAAAAAAAAAGGAACGCACGCGCCGCTGACTTTTCTCCTCGATCGAGATACGAGATTCTCAGCCGCATCGAGCCGGACAATCGGGCCGCGTTCGCGCGAATAGAAGCTTGCGCAGTAATGAGGCGCTCGCGCTGATAATTAGATCGGTTCGCTTGACCGAGGAATTCCGTTCTTTTCCCTTGCGGGCTCTCCTCGTTTTTGTCTCTCGCGGCTTTTAATTAAAATCGCTGCACTCGCGCTTACAAATTTTATTTAGAGATGGCACGCCTTTCTCTCTCTCTCTCTCTCTTTCTCTCGACCGCGCCGCGCTGCGTATCATTCATCTCGAAGAGTGTTTTTCTGCTACGCGCTGTTAAACTTTTCCCGCGGAAATTCCTTTTTCACTTCCTCGAGAAATGAACTAGGTTAAAATTCTACACGCGTAGGATATTGCATTTAAAATTACTGCGATGTAATCATAAGGGCGTAGTGTACTTAATTAAGGGAAGGCATTACAGTCACCCTGGGAACGAGTGTTATTGTGCCGCTCCTGAAATATTTCACGATAGCAACTTCTAATTACGATAAAATTGTTTTTACGGTAAGTTTATTAAAATCTCGGCTCGGATCTTCGTCTTTTATTGGAAGGGTCCAGGACGTTCTCGAGAAAGTTAATTCGGAAAAATGTGTATTCTTCTGGTTTTCGTATAGAACAAAAGGGGAGTCCCAATTTGTCTTGGGGTCGAATTTATTGGTGAAATTTTAACGCAGTATTCTGCGGGCAACTTTTTTGAATTCTATAAATATGTATATGAATACACTTTTCCTTGGTGATGTAACACGCTTTTTCTCCAAAGAAAGGAGGCAAAAATTTATGTCAATGCTTATGAAATTTGCATAAAGCTCTATAGAATTTATATGAAAGCAACCGAAATTTGCAAGAGATATAGCGTTTACATAGTGCAAAGGAAACTTTCACTTGTCTCTTGAGACGCTGCTGTTAAGTTTATGTGAAACTTGCAAATTTGAATTGCAACGTTTATAATTAAGCAATATTCTTGTAAAGTAAGGAACAAAGAGAGCTGAATTAAGCGATGTTTTCAGAAAAGAAATTAACTTCATCTTTTAGAATTTCAATGCCCTCCGCGCGCCGAAAGGCAAAAAAAGGAACTTTTTTTAAGCTTTAATAAAAATGAATATTTTTCAAAGAAATTTCGCGCAGTCGGAAGAATATGGAAATTTATAGTTGAAATAAATTGAAATAACTTACTTTTTATACCTACAAATAGTACGAATAAAAACTCTCGCCTAGATCCTATAGTTGAACAAAAAGCTACCCCCGACAATTTACGTCGCCTACCGGCGCCATAAAATTATAAAAAACAAAATACCCAGAGGTAAATTACCCCTAAAAGGAAGTAACAGTATTCCATTTGGTATAACTCAGGCGCAGGCGCTCTTTAAAATGCACTTAAATAATGGAGCCTCCCTCCCTCCCCGATAAAGGCGATTAAGTTCGATCATCAATGCGTCGCATGATTCAGTGGATCTCGTTCAATATGCCTGTGTACCCCGTGCTCCCCAATCACCGTTTACTCTCCTCTGAACTCTTTCGCCTCGCCAGCGGAGCGAATATAAATTTAATCCCGATATTAAATAAAAGATGTACGAGAGAAAGGGGCAGCACGCGAAAAAAAAAGAGCAAGCAGTCCCGGCCGGGCACATTTAATTCGAACAATTGCTTTTCCGATGCCCCGGCTATTTTCCGGCGATTCCTCGCGCCCTTTTTGCCCGGGACTGCAAGCGGGTACAGATGCCGCTTCCTCTCTCTCTCTCTCTCTCTCTCTTTTTTGCCCCTTTCGCAGTTGCTTTTTTCGGTCCATCCCCGGGACTTTTTGCCTTTTCCTCTCTTTTCGATATTGCACGGCTAGGCCGCGCGGCGCGCGAGGCATCGTTCGAGAAAACAGAGGCGAGCCCCCGATAAAATTGCGAAATAACCGCCGCGGAAAGAGAGGACCGGCGCAGCTGCTTCGATGAAAAACGAAAAATTTCCGCGCGCCAAGCCGGCCGCCTTTTCCCTCTTTCCGCTCTTTCTCCCTCTCGATTGCCGCTTTACATTTCGGCCTCTGTGTATAAATGTATACGATGAGCGTGTTTGGGAATTTTTTTTTCTCTTTTGGGAAATGATTTCGCCTGTGTGGCTCAACACGTGCGAATGTTTTGGAAGTTAAATACTAATCCGCGCAATATTAAAACTCTAATATGAAATTCGCGTTACTTTAACATTCAGGGCTTATTCTTGTTCGTTTGCCGTTATTTCGCTGCATTTACATCAATTTTTAACGGCAATGTTTTAAACATTGTGTTACTTAGTTTCCTTTGTCTTAATAAGTGGTAAGTAATAATTAATTAAAGATTTCCAAAAAGTTGATGTTTTATGACTATTTTTAAAATGACCTAGTTTGTGCTTTAAAATCTATATATAATCTAGAAGATTTCAGATACACAGCTGAATGATCTGCGGTCGAGGTGCATCTATTCGGTTTCTGTCGAACCAGAGATGCGGGGTTAAATTTAGTTGATTAAATTTCAAATGCCAATCTAGGATAATTTACACGTCCATATGTAGCGTGCGACAATCAATTTCCTAGTTTAACAGATTGCTTTTAGATTAGTTTTAATTTTTAGCTGCTTTGCAGTCTAATATAATTAATACAATATTTAAAGAACTCAATTTTTAGGCAAGTTAGCTAGTTGGAAAAACATTTCTAATAATTTCAGTTACTATATCAATTTGTTTTGGTAAACCAAAAATAGCTGCGATCCGTCTGAATAAGTTGATAAGCTTTGTTTCATTAGATGAGGTAAATAAGATATATATGGAAATTAATTTCCGCACATATCCATTCATACATACGCATATTCGAGAACACAACCACCTTGAGCAATTAATTTTATCAGTAATGTGCATTAAATTTGCTATATTAACATGCATCAAATTAATTCCGTTGGATAATTATTGTTACATCTTGATGAAATGAAAATAGCTTTGTAATGAAATATTTAAAATTAGAATAAAACCGTCAGTTCTCTTTAGAAGCTTCGTTTTCTAAAACCAGAAATTTAAATGATGTATCCCAAGTCTTATCATACGTCGGTAGAGTTAAAAAATTACGTATACTAACAAGCAGCCTATGAAATAAAAGAATCATAAACCCATGCAGTATTAATGATTACAAACATGAGTGCTTATATGCATATAATATCAGGGCGTCATTTTGAAAGCCTGATCGTTTAAGCTACGGTGAGTTTGATGAAAGTTTAATGTTTCAGCACATGTAATGGATTTGCGCGTTCATTATTGATTGTATTTTCAGACATTATAGCATGAACCGTATCGCGTGAATTTTTCATGCTTTTTTAACAAATCGTTGGTTATTTTTATCCCAAAATTGTGCAGTAAACAATGGGCTGCGCGTAAAAAAATATTACAAAGCTTAACTCCGAAATAATCATCTTAAAAAAGATAAAAGTGTCCTAAAACGCCTTATCCGCGAATTAAAAAATAGCTTTCCCAAGCTGACGGCAGTCGTGCTTCGGTGCACATAATTTCATTCGACGTTGAACATTAGGGATCGCGATTTCTCGTTATACTATCCGATTCCGGGCGAGAGAGCAAGGAAACGACTTTTATAAACTCGGAATCCCGGAGTTTTTACACGAGCGATATACGTGTACTAGCCTGCCGCTGGCTAGAGAGCAAAGTTTCCGCCCAAAATTCGATAAAAACCGTTAAAAAAGGAACGTGCTCAGGAAAGAATGTCCTGCTTCTTCGCGGGGATCGGAAAAGCCCCCGCGCGTACTTTCGCCCGACGTCTTGCATTTGGACGTGTTCGGGGGAAGGGAAAAAGTCGGAAGTGCAATTTTTAAAAAAGGCTAAGGACGACGGCGCTGATGGCGAGACGAGCTAACGGCCATGGAGAAAGTTTTCCGTCTCCCGCCCAAGTCGGATCAAGCTCATCTTTATATAGATTTGCCTGCGAGCCGGGGATCAAGAGGAGAGAGAGAAAGAGAGAGAGAGAGAGAGAGAGAGAGAGGGAGAGAGAGCTGGAAGGCCAAAATGGAAAAGGGAAGTCTGATCGTGTTTGCTTTCGAAATTAATAGTTTAATAATCGAAATTTCTTTTATTCAAGGCAATCGTACAATTTCAATATTGATTTTCTGCTAAAATATTCCAATAACAATATCATTTATATTTCATTCTATGTATTTACATTCGATACTTTATTAAGTCTTATTGAAAGCAGGAGAAGCGACGAAGCGTAATGTTTGTCGAAAAGGAATATTAAAATTATAAATAACATAGATAATAAATACATAATTCATTATGTATTGTCTGACAATTTATATTAAATATTAAACATTAACAATTCAAGAAACAAGATAAATAATCGGTTATTAAATTATTATTAAATAAACATAAATAAAGTAACTGAATTATTTGCTTATTCAGTCTCAATTTGTGAAAACAACTGAAATGAACGAAACAAATAAATCACTACACCAGCTCGTTAATAAAAGAAACTCTTACAATAAATATCGAAGCACCTTGCAGAGTAAAGAACTGCTCGATGAATTGATCATTACATGTAGCTCGCAAAGAAGGGAGCCTTTCCTCCATCCCGTTCTTTTGAGAAGTTGCGCGCTTACGTCAAGCATATCGAAAGGGAAAAAACTCAATTTGTCGGAGTGGCGCTACAGTGGTGCCACTTTTGCAAGGCCGCGCTTTTAATGGATTCTCTTGATTAAAATAGTGAAAATTCTTCGGATACGTTCTCACGCTTCATCGGTTCCTTCCGGAATCTTTTTTCTCTCATTTTAGCGGCGGTTGATGTAGCATCTCCGAGGTGATTTATGAAGTGGTGATGTGGGAACGGGGAAATTTCAATTTTGGGTAATGAGTTAACTTGCAGATTGAATCATTTTTTTGTGGAAGCTTTAAGTTAATTTTCAAAGTAAACTAATAAGAGAGAATTATTGAGCGCAGAGTTGAAGTGTTTCTTGTAAAAGATATTTTTGAAAGATTTGGCAAATCAAAAACTATTGTTCTGCAAGCTAAGAACCGCTTCACTTTGGAATTTTAAGTGTTCGTATACTAAACCTTGAGTCAATCAAGTTGAAAGATCTAATGCTTTGATGACGTTAAGTTCTCACGTAAACTGCAGCTTACTCCTTGCATCTTGAATGAGCTTTAGACGTATTTCAAACTGACACTATCTGTTTTAGTAAATCGACGTTGTCAAGTAAATTGCACTATATACAAGCTAAAGTATATTTCCTCATTTCTTTTCAAGCCCTCGAATTAAGGACCAAATGAAAAATGAGGAATCTACATATAGCATCAATCTGAAGTGACATCTATGATAAGTAATTTGACCCGAACTGTACCTAAATCCATCAACTGTTATGATGTGCAGTCTGGGCGAGAACAAAAAATGTATCTAATGACATATCTTCGAACGTGGCAATGTAATGGACCCTAACCAAGGGGAACTCGATAAAAAATTGAATATACCTTGAAATATCTTTCGTTTTATATTACTGTCTGAATTTTTTTTTTTTTTTAAATGAGAATCTGAAGACAATGAAGGCAAGGTTTTCTAAATATAAATTTAACTGAAAAATAACTTCGTCGCGAAAAAAAGATTCATATTGCATGAATTTCGTAACTTAAAATGATAAAAAAGAAGTGAAAATACGTTCAATAAAGAAACCATTCTAAAAATAGAAATCCTCAAGTTTAAAAAAGTCAGTAAATATAAGAAACTTAAAAAGTACTTTGAAAAATTACAAGTAAAAAGAAATTTATTTTTGGATGAAAAAATAAATCGTAATTCAACAAATTTCTAATTTTTATATTTCCGTCTTGAATAAAGTAACTTTTATACTTGAAAATGTTCTTAAATAAAGTAAGTGTATTTTTAATGATAAAATAAAAATAGAAGACGAACCGACTGGAGACTTTGTCTTATCTTAGCAATAAGGTACTATAGGGTATTGTACTATTGCAGTCTCAACCTTCAGGCGACGTAAAAGAACTAAGGGCTTTTACAGAAAACTCTTACCTTTTCTTGGGAAATGATTAATGCGATTGTAAAAATTTAGTATAGCAAGAACTTTTTACAAGTTATATCTACTAAATAATCTATTTAATTGTATTAACAATATCGTTGCATAATAGTCTGGCACACTAGAACAGGTAATTGATGAACCATCATTACGTGACGTGTTTGCTGCTCGTATTATACACACTGTAAACACCATCAAACATACGTTACGATAATCACCACCATTAGCAATAAACCGAGCGTAATAAGCACTTTAAAAACTCGGAACACCTAAACAACGTCGCAAAAAGGGATATCATATCGTCCAAATCCCTTAATCGTTCCAGCATCAGCGTAAAACTCGGCGCTTGATAATTATTTTTTCCCCCTGCAGAGAATCTCCGAGCTCCGCGAGCGACGGCCAGCGGAAAAAGTATGCAAAATCCGCGTATTAAAGCCGCTTGTCCAGAGGCGAAACTGGCACTATCGCAGACGTCCTCTCTCTTCTTTGCGCCTCGGCAAAAAAAGCGAGCGCGATAGCGACGTTACGTCAGCACAGGCTGCGGCGATAAGGCGAATCCTAATTAAGGGTTTATCCGTAAAACAAGACCAGCGCATCAGAGCGTCGAGTCTCTCTCTCTCTCTCTCTTTCGCGCGCCATCCTTTTTTTGCAAGCAGGGTACTTCGCCCGGCTGTAGCGGCTTAATACCCGAGTCTCGCACGAATATGTATATACACCGGCGGAGGGAAAGGAACTCTCGAGACGTCGCCGTGTGTCGCGTCGGCCAGGCCGAAAAAGGAGGCGGGAGAGAGCCCTGGAGATCGGCCAAAAATGATTCGTTTCTCGTGATTGTACTCCGTAATATCGCGGGAATTCCCTCCTTCGCCTCTCTGCGGGCCTCTTGCGCCTCCTCGACACGTGCGCCTGCATCCCTCCGGCGACTGTCTCCCGTGCAGGTGCGACGTGGACTGGCCTTTCTTTTCCCTGCCAGAGGCCTGTGTGTATGCGTGTGTGTATGGAAATGGACCTGTGTGCAAGGGGGGGAAGATACAGAGGGAGTCTGCCGAAGGCACGGGTCGCGAATTTTAATCTCGGGTAAGGGCCGACGCTCCCGCGCGACTCTCGGATGATGAAGGGTTTGAAGGTTTCTGCTTCGATACTGTGTGTGTTTACGTGTGCAGGCGCGCGCGCGAGCGCCTTGATATTGGATGGAGGTTTCGGGATTCCGCTGTTTGTCATAGTGCGGGGAGCTTCGGTTTTTTTTTTAATTTGCGTTTCCGGCGTGCCATTTTTTATGTCAGAAGTTTGGAGATGTTTTCGCGGCGCCTTTTTCCTTTAGACGAGAGCCATTCTTCTTTGTCGGAGCTTCAAAACTGAATGTCGCTTTGGCTTTTGCGCGGCCTAAGTTAAAATAGGTGAATTTTAACATCGCCTCGTGAAATTGATTATTATCATTTTTGCTTCCTCCTAGAGGAAGCATTGTGATAGTAATTTTTGGAGTTGTTCGAAAAAACGGTTATAACTGTATTTTAAGGTGTCAGGAACAAGAATAAATGATTT
>UCOL01004616.1:0-14072 GCA_900474335.1 Ormyrus nitidulus
TATATATATATATATATATGTGTGTGTGTGTGTATACGCGTCGCACTAAAAAGGCTACGTCGTAAAAGGTACACACTTTCCCGAAGCTCCTAGAAACGGGCGCTCTTTGTGTCCCGCTCGAGAGATGTACGTGTGTGCTCGAAACTAGAAGAAGAAGCTGAAGGAACCAAGTCCCAAGCGAGGTCACACACGCCAGAGGAGGCCAAGGCGGCAGCTCTCTCTCCCTCTCTCTCTCTCTCTCTCTCTCTCTCTCCTTTCTTTCTCCTAAGCTGCGCCGCTCGAAATTTCATGTTTAATTTCCAAAGTATTTGTGTTTTATACCTGCGCGGGCCCCCGATTTACCGTTAGCTTTCACCGCCGCGCGGCCAGATGGAAATCTCCGATTCGGTGAACGATGCGGTTTTCTGTCTGTGGGGGCCCGATTTTCTCATGGTAAATCGGGGTTTTGTTGTCGATAATTGCGGGCTCTCGATTAGGCCGGTTTCGAGGAGGAGTCAAACGGTAACGACGGGATGTGTCGGATTACCGATTTCGGGGCGTTCTGGTGCTGGTTTTCAGTTGGGAGATAAAGGTATAACGATTGTATGTTTTGATTTAAGCACAGTTTGATAACTTCTTAGGGGGATTTTCATTTACCTTATTTTAATTTCAATTGAGGATCGTGATTACAGGATAATGATCATTATTTGAAAGTATAATTGAACGCGCTTCCTTGAAAATTTATTTGTAAGTAATGCTCAAAAACTATTAATAATAATAAAGAGAACATCAAATTCTGAATTTATTTCCAAAACTTGTGTTTCAAAACTGAAAGTTCTTTAAAATTTGTTTAAAGTGAATATAAATCTACCAAGTTAAATAATACTTTTTACTTTTATTACATTGTAAATTTACCATACAATGTTTGCTGTATTACTTATGTATGTAGACCGTTAATTATAATTTCAAATACAAACACAAATCGTTGAAGATAAATAAATAAGCAAGGATAATTGGGAATTCTTCGTCAATATTTCCAACGTCCAAAGCAAATTCAAATACACCGCTCGCGTTCAACAATCAAGGCAGCCCTCGATGCTCGACGCGAGCCCGAATTTCCGCGCGCAAAAAGGACGGCTTTTACGTAACGGACAAAAAAATCCCGACGCAGTCGTACAATATTTTCCCCGGCGGCGCGAGGCAACGGAGGCACATCGCTCGATTTCTGCATTGCAGCGCGATGCAGCAGAATGTGGAACGGTTTTCAAGCAGCCGAAAGATGACTCCACTCGGAGAGGAGCCTTTCGAATTTTAACCACGCGTTGATAAGGGAATCGCCTCTACGCGCTGGGAATTTTGATATCTCTGCCTCTGAAACGTAATGTTTCGATGTTACTCGTTGCGCATTAATCAAGGCCTTAACTTCCATCATTTCAGTTTTAAATTGAATCGTATCGGAACAATTATCTTCGAGCAAAATTGCATCTTCGTGGTATCCAGCGATATTCGAGGATCCTCCAGTTCTTTCTGCATCTTAACTATATTCCGCAACCGAAAATTTCGCCTCGTCGCATCCCGTCTCTATTTCCATCTGCGTGCGCTCGAAATTAAACTCGTAAAGCTGACTTTTAGTATCGCCGTTGTATCGAGCTGCATTATCCCCGGACATTAACATACAACGTACCGCCATTACCATCGATTCCCCAGTTCTCCCCGAGCCGTTTCGATTCCCCGTTAAACCGCGCCTAAAATTCGAGAAAAGAAAAGGCCTCCGCTGCGGATACGACACAAAAAAGAAAAAAAGAAAAAAGTACTCGGAGCCGCGGAGAGAAAACGGAAAAGCCGCGCGCGCGCGCGGCCCTGGCACGCATCGCGCGCGTCGCTCGAGCACGCGCGCGCACGAAAACCTCCATACGTAACGAGGAGAGCCGCGGAGGCTCCGCGGCCAAGTCGCGCCGCGGCACTCGAGCGGACTCTTAATCGATCGATGGCCGCGGTGTGGTTTTGGGATCTGCCTTGCTATTGGGAAAGAAGGATGGGAGTTCGCGGCCGGAGTTGAATTTCAGATGTAGGCCTTTAATTAAACTGAATTGGGGCCTGGTTTTTTTTTTTTTGAGTGGTTTGAGCTTTGAAACTAGAAGATTTTATTAAGCCTGATGTAAGAATCGAGCTCCTTTCAATTGGAAGGTTTGAAAAAGCTCTTTTAAATTTTAGTTCTTTAATTCATTCGAGTCCCTGAATAGAACTGCGCGGAGCTCTATTCACGTGCGTTTATTCAAATTCCGCGTAAATTTTCATGAATGCTAGAACCTGCTTATCCGAGTATTAGACAAAATAATAAATGAATTGAGAAATTTTTCAAAAATATTAATAAAACTTTATTACTCGCGCAATGATGACATCGGCAAAGTTTTCTTTACCTAATACTCATATATGATATATATATATATATATATCGCATCGTTCTTCATTTGCCCAAAATGCCTCTTCCGGAAAACAATCTCTTTGCAATCGCCGCGTCGACGAGAAAGCACACAAAACTTCTCGCAACAAAGCAAAAGCTCCTGAAAGAAAAGAGAAAGACGAATCGCGCTCCCGAGAAAAGCCCCCCCCCCCCCCACCACCTTATTTTTTTCCTTCCTCTTTATTTTGCGCCGATGGTTTATGCATTTCCGATGCATTTGCATCGGGCGAAGGCTTTTCGCCGAGAGAGGAAAGTTGGAAATCGGGCCGGGCAAAGAGATTTTTCCTCGCTTTGCGTCGCCAGAAAGAGAGAGAGAGAGAGAGAGAGAGAGAGATTGGGAAATTGCTTTTGTAGCGGATTTGTTTTACATTCTAATGGGGTGCAGCGAGCAGCACTTTACGCCACGGTGTAAATTGTCGTTGCCCGCGAGGTTTATCATCTTTTTCAATTGGATTTCCTCTGCCCGTTTCGACGAAAGGACCAGATTATACGGTAATGACTTGAGCATAATCTCGGGAGTGCGGGAAATAATGAGGGAGGGAGGCTAAGATGCTTACAATTGCATTGTCAACACGTTACGCTCAATTAAATAGTCATTATAACTTTGTGACTCTGCGATAATTGCTGTAAGTAGATAAATATATAGGGTCACAATCGTATTTAGCGGTATGTTTTTCGGGAACAAAATATTTTCCAACTACCTGCATTTTATAAGTAATAAAACTGATGGAAGAGACTTTCAAAAGCTCCGCGCAATAAAAATACGTTTGAAGAATAAAAAGAGCTTTAAAAAAAACGCTAAAAATAAAAAGAGCATTCTAAAATATGAAACGTCCGAAGTGCTTTGCGCTCTTAAAAATCAAGCTCGAATAACCGAACGCTCTAAACCAATAAAAACCTCCTCCGCCGCGGAGCTGCAACTGAAAAAACGCTTTGAATCGGCGCGAAACGGTGCCGAAAGAGGGCATCGAAAAAGTAAATTAAAAAAAGAGCAGAACAGTATAAGCCCCGGAAAAAAATTCGGTCAGACTTCTCTCTCTCTCTCTCTCTCTCTCTCGAAAGCTCGTCATACGCCGTGCATATTCGGGCTGTACGAATTTTCACGACGGCTGAACGGGCGCGTTTTGCATTCGCCGTGGCCCAGCTGCATCGTCGATTTGTCACTCGCGCGTCAGCGGCATGCATCGCAAACACGCCTACGCGGCCTGGTGAAGAGAGAGAGAGAAAAAAAAACAGTGCCGCGCGCCATTACTATTCCGGCCGGTGCAACGCGCGAAGGGACCTACTTACTTCGGGCAGCGGGAGAGAGAGAGAGAGAGAGAGAGAGAGAAACTTGCAACGCGAATTTGCAAGTTGCGCGCTCCGTCGCCTTCGAATTTCGAGCTTCGTTGCGACGCGCTTCGTTCGCTTTCGCTGTTGAAACAATTTAAGTTCGCCAACAAGTTTGTTTACCTCGGCGAACGGCTTGTAAATGTTTCGAGATCTATAGGGGCGAGGAAGCGGAGGAAACTTATTATTAGAAAACAAGTTCGTATGGGCTTTAAGTACGGGAGACGGTATGTTTATTCTTAAGTACGTATTTTGTCGAAATGGAAAGGTAATTTCTTAAGATAAAAGGGGAAAAATTTAGTAAACTTGTTAAGAAAGTTATTATTGTATCTGAACAAATTTTGACATGTTTTATTGTGCAGCTTATTATGGATAAAAACTTTAATACGAGTTTTAGATGATACCGTACATTGAATTTGGAATAAATACAAGTACTAACTTTCTTATCGTGGTTATTGACCAATAAATAGTTTCATTTAATTTCGTTATTTCAATGTTGCCGCTACTCTGTTTTTTCTGAAAATTGTAAATATAATTATTCAACCGTTAAAACTGCAGTAATTTTCACTCTTCATCCAGCAAAATTCCTACTTCTCTCCCACCGCCGATACTTTTACTATCGCGGTAAACTGCTTTAAAAAGAAAAAAACGATCCCGCAAACGAGTTACTCTAGAAAATGAAAAATTCCTTTATTTTTACAGAGAGCAAACGGGTCAGCCCCGGCCGTGTCGTTTACTGGTGCGTACACACGCACGGAGCCGCCAGAAGCGGGGCACACATTAATTCATTTCAATTGGGTGCAGCGTCGTTCTCTCTCTCTCTCTTTCGCTCATCGCTCGTTCGCTCGGATATAATGCAACAAATCAAGCGGAGAGCTAGAAGAACGCGCTGCAAGCGGAGTGGCCTTGTTCTTCTTTCGGGCCTTTTGTGCCCCGAGGAGAGGATGCCTCGAATTTCAGCTAGAGAACGCTGCCTCCGGTTTTTCTCTTTTCAACGTTTCAACGTGGCTTCTTTCTTTTTTTTTTTTTTTTTTTAACGAAACGAGTGCATTGTAAAATGATGGAAAACTCGCGACGCGCTCTGGAAGATTGATGGCCGAGTTCTGGCGAATCATAATTATGAAGTTGTAGATCCGTTGAAGTGGTTGTTCGTAAGTTACGTTGCGCAACCGCGCAACTCGTAAATTTATTAGATGCTATTTTTTACTTTTAGCTGGAATTGTACGAGAGATGAGAAATGATCGCAAAGATTTTGAACAGTATTAAACAACAAATTCAACAAGATATACATTTATAATTTCCGTTCCAGCCTTCGGCAGTCCGAAAGCCGCGAGTAAATGCCTAAATGCATTGAATAGAACGTATATAGGGAGCGACACCGAGAAACTTTCAATCGACTTGCTCTCGCTCTCGAGATAGATTTCCCTGGCTTTTCTCGCGCACGTCTCTCTTGCGCAAGGAGAGAAGCCTAACCTAGCGGATAAATAATACGAAAATAGCGTTTCCTCGAGCGCGCAGAACGCGTGACAGTGCTTTCGACGCTTTGACCCTAAATATTTACATTTTTCTCCTTTCCGACCTCGTTCTCCGCGAAGCCCCTCGCTTACGCAAACGGAGGGAACGAGAGAGAGAGAGAGAGAGAGAGAGAGAGAAAGAGAGAGGCTCTGCCCGATTCCGAAATTAGAACTCTTGCGTGAAAATTCGTGGGCTTGATTTGGAGACGCTGGCGGCATCTGAACGAAAGGCTAGGGAATTTTGCGGGGGACGGTAGGCAATGAGAAGATTGAAGCAGGATAAAGTGATTTTTGAATGAATAAGCCAAAATGAATTAATAAAAAATGTTTGTTAAGTATGTTTGGTTGCTGTAAAATAGATAAAAATAAACAAATTAATAATAAGTTTCGTAAATATATTATGGTTCGGAAAGGTAGGAATTTTTAAAGTACTTTATACTGTCATTAGATATTAGCGTTGCCTGACGTACCGACTGTAATAAACTAGCTAAATTCAGGCGCACTTCGCGCGCCGACGTTCGCATTTCATTTTACCTCGATACCCTCGGCTCTTTTATAATAAGGATGTAAACAGCACTTTATTAAATATGACAATTATACACTTTCTTATTAATTTAGAAATGTAAAAACTAAATCTTCTACAGTCTTCTAACTAATTTTTCCAACAAAACTCTAAATATTTTACGAAATAATGATGCACTCCTGGCCTCTCCTAGCTCTGACCCGTGTGCCTTCGGGTTTGACCCGTTGAAAAAAGGCGGGGGGCCTAAAAAGCTACGAGCGCGTGAACGAGGATTTTCAGCTGGAGCAGCGAGAGGTATATGCAAGCACTGGGAGATAGCGGCGATCACCGGACGACTGGCAGCGTCCTGCCCAGAATCGTCACCGGCGCGGCCGGTTTAGGCTACAGCTATATACAGTCAAAGGGTAGAGTGTGGAATCTTGGTCAGTAAAATTCATAATTATTTAATTTTCCTTGCATAATTGTAACGTATGGCGATTATTCCGACTTTGGTAATCTAGAATGTGAGAAACAAGATCCGTACATTGTAGCCTTGATAATCATGTAACAGCTACCGGTTGTCATGCTAATAATCAGACCTAAGGTGCCCATTTCGTTTTAATTATATCATAATAGTAGTGCTGAGCTTTTGATGAGGAAGTAAGGAATCCCCAGTCATCCGAATCCCTTTCCAATATGTATGCCCCACCGGTGGCTGATTTACTTTTCCTATATTGTAATTATATCTAGTGTTTATTGGAGCGGAAGAATAATCGTTGTAAATAAATTTGTTTAAACAATTGTTTTAGAATTTGTACATTTAAACGATTGACATTAATAATTAAAAACCTTAGATACTTTAATAAAATATTTTAAGTGTAGCAAAAGTATTTTAGCATAAACTGATATACATTATTTTAAAATATTATTGTTAATATTATTTTAATTAATTCAATGTTGTTTTTAATTAAATTTGTTTAGGGGATAGTAAGGTAAATGAAAATAATCTAAATAATTCGTAACTTCAATTTTATTGGGCACGAACTTGTCGACTCTTACAATAATCTTACTCTTAATAATTACTCTTAATAATTAGCTTATTCGCGGAATGATAAATATGCAAATGAATATTTACTAACGCTGTATGAATAAAAAATGTGTTTTATAAAAAAAAAAATAATTGTACGAAAAATGATAAAAGAAAAAAAAAACGAAATCGTCCTTAAAAAATATGTGTTGAAGCACAATTGGATGACGAGTACTGCGAAACCATTGTAAAAACGCGATATATTTATCTAAAATAAATAGTATTCGTAAAACTTGTATGTAAAGTTTCTACGAGCATACTCGTCATCCCGTTGTGTCACGTTAAGAACTTAATACTCAAATAATTTAACAACAGTCTTTCTAGATTTCTAATAAGTCTTTGGGTCTTCAGTAATTTCACTTCGACCACGCATTAGTCGACTTCCTCCATTCTCGAAGCTTCTTCCGAATCACCTTCTAAAACAGGAACTTCACTGTCTGTCTTCTCTTCCTCAACAGACATTTCGTCGTCATCGAAGCCAAGACCCAGCTTGATCATTCTGTAGATTCGTGACGCGTGAACCTGTGGATCTTCAAGCGCGAATCCAGACGACAGCAGAGCAGTCTCGAAGAGGAGCATAACGAGGTCCTTGACCGATTTGTCGTGTTTGTCAGCCTCTGCCTTTTGTCGGAGATTCTCCATAATCGGATGGTCTGGATTGATCTCCAGGTGTTTTTTGGCTGCCATGTATCCCATCGTTGAGGTGTCACGGAGTGCCTGGGCCTTCATGATCCTCTCCATGTTAGCAGTCCAGCCATATTGCGAGGTGACAATGCAGCATGGGGAATCTACTAGCCTGTTGGAAACGACAACTTTCTCGACTTTCTTGTCAAGGATGTCCTTCATGACTTTGCAGAGGTTTTCAAACTTGGCCTTGTCCTCCTCCCTCTTCTTCTTTTCCTCCTCATCTTCTGGAAGCTCAAGACCTTCTTTTGTAACAGATACCAACTGTTTTCCATCGAATTCCTTGAGCTGCTGGACGACGTATTCATCAATGGGTTCGGTCATGTACACGACTTCGAATCCACGTTTCTTTACCCTTTCGACAAAAGAGCTGTTGGCCACCTGCTCTTTGCTTTCACCAGTGATGTAGTAGATGTGTTTCTGGTTTTCCTTCATGCGGCCAACGTAGTCCTTCAGTGAACACTGCTCATCACCTGAAGCAGATGTGTGGTAACGAAGGAGTTCAGACAGCTTCTTCCTGTTTTGGCTGTCCTCGTGGATGCCCAGTTTTAAGTTCTTGCTAAACTGTTCGTAGCATTTCTTGTAGTTCTCTTTGTCTTCAGCGAGTTCTTCAAACAGCTCCAAGCATTTTTTGACGAGATTCTTTCTGATGACTTTGAGAATCTTATTCTGTTGGAGCATTTCACGAGAAATGTTCAATGGAAGATCCTCACTGTCGACAACACCTCTGATGAAATTGAGGTATTCAGGAATAAGGTCCTCGCAGTTGTCCATAATGAATACCCTTCTGACGTACAATTTGATGTTATTCTTTCGCTTTTTATTTTCAAAAAGATCGAAGGGTGCGCGACGAGGAACGAAGAGAAGGGCTCTAAATTCAAGTTGTCCTTCAACAGAGAAGTGTTTTACAGCAAGATGATCCTCCCAGTCGTTGTTCAAGCTCTTGTAAAATTCACCATACTCTTCCTGAGTGATGTCATCAGGGTTTCTGGTCCAGATGGGTTTGGTCTTGTTAAGTTCTTCTTCGTCAGTGTATTTTTCCTTTACAGTCTTCTTCTTTTTCTTTTTCTCGTCTTTAGGCTTGTCCTCGTCTTCGTCCTCACCAACATCTTCGATCTTGGGTTTGTCTTCTTCCTTCTCTTCCTCATCTTTCTTTTCTTCCTCGTCTTCATCCTCACTAAGTTCCTTATCTCTTTCCTTTTCAACAAGGAGCTTGATGGGATATCCAATGAACTGGGAGTGCTTCTTTACAATTTCTTTGATCTTAGATTCCTCCAAGTATTCGGTCTGATCTTCCTTGATGTGAAGGATAATCTTGGTACCTCGTCCAATGGGTTCGCCATGATCAGGTCGGACTGTGAAGGAACCTCCAGCTGATGACTCCCAGATGTATTGTTCATCATCGTTGTGTTTTGAGATGACAGTTACTTTGTCCGCAACAAGGTAGGCTGAGTAAAAACCTACACCAAACTGACCAATCATAGAGATGTCAGCTCCAGCCTGAAGGGCTTCCATGAAAGCCTTGGTACCAGATTTGGCAATAGTACCCAGGTTGTTCACCAAATCAGCCTTTGTCATACCGATGCCACTGTAAAGAAGCAAAACTCACATTAATATCTCTGAAAAACTTTAGAATAGTATTTTATTTGATCAATTGAAATACTTACGTATCAATGAAAGTAAGAGTTCGATCATTCTTGTTGGGCACGATCTTGATACCCAATTCCTTGCAGGAATCAAGCTTTGATGGATCTGTGAGTGATTCATATCGAATTTTGTCCAAGGCCTGAAAAATTTCAATTATTTATCAGTATTTTTGAAATTTTTAATAAGTATTTTAATATAATATAAATCAAGTATTTATACAATTGGTAATTAAAAATTAATGATTAAAATTATTAAAATTTGTTTTTATAAAAAATAATAAAATAAAATTATTCTAAATGGAAGTTATTTGAAAGAATCTGAATGGTCAGTTAAAAAATAAAATTGAATTAAAGCAAGAGCAAAATAAAAAAATGTTCATTAAACATTGCTTTAAATATCAGATAATTGAATTTATTAATTATTACATTTAATATTGAAAAACAAATTACTATTACTACATACTGGATATATAAATAAATAAACAAATAAATAAATAAATTGCAAAATCAAAAAGCCGGGTAAAATTTTTCTAAACGAAACCATTCAAATTCTAACCTTTTAGAACTGTCAATAAATTTTTACTTACATCAGACGAGTTAGAAATCAATTCTCGAATGAAGATCTCCTTGTTCGAGTAGAAGGTGTTGATAATCAAGCTCATAAGCTGAGCAATTTCGGCCTGGAAGGCAAAGGTCTCCACATCGCCGCCTTGTTCCATCGCGACGTCCTCAGGCATCTTGATGTTGTTCTCCAAAAAAAATCTTTTTGATATCTCGATAAACAAAAATGCAGTTCACAATTCAAAATGACACTTATTCGATGTTAGGTACTCTTTGAATTCAATATATTATACTCTTCTTCGATGAGTAAAATTGCTTTCTGAATGCACTTGAGAGAAAAAAAGCTTTGCAGCTTGCGCTTTGAGATGCGTCTCGCTCGCAGTCGAGTATCGTAATATTGAATCCGCGCGCGCTGCCGTCGCTTTTATCGAGTTGCCTCGATTCCAGAAAGTTCGCCCCGGATATTCTGCTTGCTTCTCGAACTTTCTGTCAGTTGAGTGTCTCTTTTTAACCAACCAATTTTTTATTCGAATCCTTTTGCGTGTCTTTAGGGCCTCGAAAATTAATTTTGCGATTTTAGAAGAGGACTGGCGTGCTTGAAAGCGACTCGTAGTGGCTCGGGCTTATTTTTGTTGGTAGGTTAGGGTCGCCCGTTTGACTATTCGAGTGCAGACCGGAAGAGAGGAGCGTCTAGAAAGGTCTCGAGAATGTTTGACGGTAGAGAGAGATAGAGAGAGAGCGAGAAAATGCCGGTGAAATATAATTTTTTATTTTCATTTTTATTCATTTGCTTTTTATTTCTTCCTGTTATTTTAAATATTTATTTTATAATAATAGAAAGTGATAAAGAATTTGGGTACTAAAAAAACGTTAAGTACCTATACTTGTTTTTAAAATTTGCGATTCCAATTAAGTATTATTGACGCTTTATTTATTATAGTCTAAAATCCTTTTATAATAAACGTATTTATTTCGTTTGTTTTTGTATTCCCAAGATATAAAATTAATGGAAAATAGTTTAGAACTTGCAAAAAACATAGTCTAAGATTTATTTATTTAACAATTAATTAGTTAAATGAATGCATTTAAAAACACAAACATTTCTACATTTTGCAAAATATTATAAATCATAAAAGGTACGGTAATATTAATTTCACTAATTGATCAATCACGTATCTTGCAAATAAGAGTAAGAATAACCATTGATATGCAATCAAAGAAATAAAAACACAAAAGACAAAACAGCTTAATAATACACCGAACATTCGTTTGTGTTTCTCGCAATTTCCTTAGCCGCGCTCCTGAAATCATATCCATATTGAGGAAAAACAAACGAATCTAACGCACCCGTAGGCTCGTAAGTACACCTCTCATAATAAGTAAAGGACAACCGCTAAAAAAAAGTCGCGAATCCACAGTATCCATGACCAGCGAAGGCGATGAAAGGGAGGCTCGGCGGCGAGAACATTCGAGCGCTTCTCGCGCGCTGTGGGCCGTGGTACATACACGAGACGTGCGCCAATTCAATGTCTATGCACGTATTTACTCACATCGAAAATTTAGCAAGGGTGAATATTTACGTGATTCACGTGGATTGGGAGTTTGGAGATGATCGCACACGTGGAGAGTGAATCCCCCGGTTGTCTAGAATTTTCGCGGCGTGGAATCCAAACCTATATAGCACTCGCGCGAATTCGAGAGTACGCCAGGCTAAAAATAGCCCGGTGCGTGGGGCGGCGCGATAATTAAAGCTCCGAGAGAGAGGTGTGACCGGATAGTTGCGATGTTTACGTTATTTAGACGAGATGCGTTCTATGTTGATTCCTGTGACGGCGAGCGAGAGGACGTGAAGGTTCGGGATGCTCCCCTGCATCCATGTATTGATTTTTCTGCCGTGACCGACCGAGTGTGTTTCGTCCTGCATGAACTGCGTTTGCGAGCGCGAAATACGAGCTCGCGGCTTTTTTTTCGAACATTAGCGAAATATATGGTAGGATAAGGTTCTTGAATTCAATAAATGCCTTATCCGGGCCTGGGAATTTCTTTTATTTGTTATACATTTCACATTGTTGAATAACTTTGTTTATAAAGTGTGAATGAACTGATTAATTAATTATTATGAACTATATATACTTTTAATCAATTTCAGGAGTCTATGAAATGAAAGAAATAACATTTTTATGAGTATTCTATTGTCCCTTAAAGATGAATTAAATACAATTTATGTAATTATCGTTATTGAAAATCCAAAATAAAAAAACCATAAAGAAAATAATTTTCAAAAAGATTATTACGAAGGCAAAAGTTTAGAATAAGTTAAAGTTTATAATATTTTTGTGTATTGCTTGCTCATTGTATTGAAAAGATTACGAAACTGCGTTTACGACATTTATTCAATTAGCGAATATTCTCGAAAAGAAAACATTGTTAAAGCTTCCTAAATCGATAATGCTAGAGTTGTTTCTAAAAATAAAACGAACGTTTATTCTTACCCTCATTTATTTGAGAATAAATTATAAAAATATGTAATTTAATAAAAATTAAATTCTTATTATTTTTAATTTATTACATATAAAATAATATTGAACAACAAAAACTTTTAATTCTATATGGAAGTTGATTTTATTTTTTTTCTTTAACATTAAAAATTTTATACAGCTATTAAAAATGATTATAATTGTAACATTGTATTTGAAACGGTTATAAATTCCTGTTGTTAGTATTCAGAATAAAATATTCGTATAAATTATTTTTCGTAAAATTTGTAAATATGCAGGCCTTTGAAACTTAATTTATTTTTATAAGTAATTGAAAATCAAATTTATTGACTAGCGAGTAAAATTTTTACATCCTTGTTTCGCTTTAATAAGCTATACGAAATATTTTGCAGAGCTGACAAGAATGTAGCATAATCTGAAAACGCCGAGGTCAACGGTACGGATACTAACAGAATCCACGAGAACGTTCGAGAGCATTTACCTGTAGAGTACGTTGCGCGCGAATGTGCCGTGGGGCGCAGGAGCGCCCCGAGCTAAGTATAAAGCATCAAGTATATCTATATACATATACATCTAACTTGCTATTTCAAATACTGCTATTTATTTCGCAGCTTATACTAATTTATATTGACAATTTGATTGCGTAAACATCTTCGTCTAAGGCTGTTTAATAAAAGAAAAAAGTTTCATGTCGATCGGCCGACCCATTAATCAGAACTTCTCTTAAATTTTAGGTAAAACATCGCGTAACTTTCGAAAAATCGCATATTTCCTAATATATACCAAAAATAATTCGAAATTTAAAACAAAATCCGCGAGCCAAACACGCGGAGCTCTTCAGTTGGTTACCAAACAAATTTTCCCGAGATTTCAAATAACGCGTCATGCAAGCAGTCCCCTGGGCAGAAAATAAAAACATAAAAAATGGCAAGGATAACTCGATAAGATATCCTTGTCGTTTTTAAGGTCACGGGAGAGTAATATACAGGAAGAACCGTCGCCCAAAGCTTCAAACGTGATGGAGGCGGGCGATTACGGTTAGTCACTCAGTTTCCTATATTTTTCAAATCGGCACAATGACCGTTTTTTATTTTATCCCCCCTTTTTTTTATCCTTTACGTGGTTGATGCTGCTTTTTTAAAGTTTAGAATAAATTGCAATTGTTGAAGATTACAAATATTAATGTGCGACTCATATACCGTCGCGTACGCATCTCAACTTTTTAATTTCGAAAATTTCAAACGAGTGTAAATTTATGAGTTAAAAGATCTTAGAAGTGTTTGGCATCTATAGTACGATTTTTTTTAAGTTTCTGAAGACTGATAAAATGCAATTTATAAATCGCTCAAAATGCGCTTGAGAAATCAATACTTTATTTTGGTCCTTCAAAGATCTTTGAAGTTTTCGTTGCCCGCACTATCAGTTTTTTACTGACCTTTCCCTGCAATTTCAAAATAATTGTGGGTTCTAAAGAAGGCGCATTATTTAAATGAATCCCGTTATAAGGAAAAACTATTTTTAGTTACTGCACAGGTTTTTAAAAGCACGAGTTTTATTTTATTAAACTTAGTTTAATGAGATTCTTTATGTAACTTCCGTATTCAATTCTAAGTATGCGCGCATAGCGGTAACACAAATTAAATCGGTACTTATTATTTCGATAAATAATCACTATATTTATTCAATAATGGCAACCTACTGTTCTTACCACGGACCAAAGTTTACGCTTCAATCCAGTGGCACGGTAGTGCCGCGGAGGCGAGTTTGAGAAGCAGACGACGCGGCACCCGTACCACTATTTACTTCTC
>UCOL01004617.1:0-14065 GCA_900474335.1 Ormyrus nitidulus
GTTAACTTTTTAAATTTCATTTTAAGCAATTTGATAAAATATTGTACTTGGACAATACTTATTTGGCTAAATTTCATTTCGTCCCCTTATTGTTTCGGGACCCTCAATTTGTCGTTCTTCTGACCAAAAAACATGAAATTTACAGTTATATAACTTTTGCATTTTTTTGTATTTTTTTTTATATTTCGGGTTAAAAAATGAAAAAACTATGTTTAACGAATTTCATACGGTTAATATTTTAAATTCTTTGTCCAAATAAGGTAATATATATAATGGTTTTGCCCAATTTATTCAGGAAACTTCAGTAATAGTAAAATTAATATCTGTCCACATATGTAGACGTCGGTCAGAAGAGGTTAACGTTTTAATTATTTAAAGGGATTCAAAAGAATAATTAAGCGAGCAAATTAAAAAATTTCAATTTCCTGTACCTGCTGCCCAAAGTTTGATTTTGCGCCCTCATTCAAATAAATAGAACTTTACACACGCTGTCTCGAAAAATAGTATATATGCGACACGTAGCGTAGAGGTGATTCTCGCACTCGTCTTTTTGTCGTCCTCATCGCTTCCTCGGAGGGCAAACCCGACTCGTACGAGAAACATCTTTGCATAATTATTGTAGCCAATTTTCTACATACGGCGTTAGAGGGATAATTAAACTTTAATGATAAAATTTAAATTTAATTCTAAACCATGATTTCATAAATTTTAATTATTAATGATGTATAAAGATAAAATTGATACATGACCAATAAAACCAAGAGAACTAAATGGCTCATGGGGTATATTTTTAAACATCGGCTTATTCCTTCACAATACATCTATATATAAATTTTACCAATGCTAAGCTGTGGACAATTTTTATGTGCATGATCAGCAATACGCCAATTTTTTTTATATTGCACAAAGCACTTGTTTATCTGAATCTTTTAAATTGCTTAACTTGCTTAATTGTATCTTTTAAACGCTTGAACACTCTATGTAACAATTTATACTTTTTGCATAAAACTTTGAAAAATTTTGACTAATCGTTCTTCTTTCAAAATATTCATGCATTTTAAATATAATTTTTTTAATACAAGTTAATTTCTTGTTACAATTCAGATTATATATAATTTCGTAAAAATAGAGTTTATATGTTTACAAACATAAAAAATAGTTCTTTAAAAAAATGTTTATATTTATTCAAGTGTAACTTCCAGATACTATTAAATTATTGAACATTCTTAAAATTTCATAAAATTTTAAAAACAATAAATTTAAAAGCTATAAGATATCAAAAAAGATAAAAATCTACGGTACTTTAGAAAGATGAACATGTAAAACTGATTATTGTTTATCCTTTTTCTGAAATTTTGTTTTACTCGTAAAAATTGAAGAAATATATTCTTTTTAGTGTCAAGGAAAATATGAAATTAAGGTTTAATATGCTTTATTTAAAAATCTATGAATACTTGCCTAACTTCCACCGACGATCATCATCAGTTACAAGATCGCGCTTAGTTCTCAAATTCTCTTGAAATTCTTCAACATTGTCGGATTCTGGAAATCTTCCAGAAATGCCACTGATGACGATCTCATCTCCAGGCTCTGGTTTCGGCAGATTCCGGGGTTTCAATTCCCACTCTGCTATTCCGTCAGAAGCCATTTTCTCTTAAATATTTCACTATCGAGTGATTCAATGCGAGCACTCTTAACAATCTGCTGTTTAAGATCTTAGGTGAGACACTTTTTGAACGCCCACCACATGAATGCACAACGACTTGGGGGGTGATGAGCTTGCACGAATTCTTGAAGTACCCCACAGGATCCGAAGAAACCACGCAATTGTCGCGAGTTACTGGAGACGGAAAAATGAAAGCACGAGAGCGAGAGGGGCCTTTTATAAGTGCCACCTGCTCGCGTTCTGTCGTTGTCAGTGAAACTTAAATTTCAAATTTATCACATGGACTTACGTTACCTGTCTTTGGATAACACAAATTTCGTGCATATATTTCAATATTTTTAAAGGCCATTATCTTTAAGATTTATACAATATATTACAATGCACAAAATGAACTCGGAATGTTATAGTTATTAAAAACCGGGACCGTGAGCTATTCTATTATTATCTAGCATCCAATTATGGAACTTTTTCATAGATTTTGAAGTCATTCTTGAATATATTTTGATCTTTCTTTATTATGACATGTGATTTCTCGAATATAATAAGGGGATAATGCACTGAAAAATTTGTCACCTTAAATTTACATATACAAAATAAAATTGAATTAATAATACATGTAGATATAACATTTTTAGAATAATGCATTAAACTTTTTGTTAAAAACTTTGGTTCAAACTCTTGTACCACAATTAAAAAGATGCCGATTGGAGATTTTCATTATTGATTAGTTCGTCTGGTGACCGTTTAAAAAACTTATTTAAAACTTTTGAGCAAGATTTAAATTTTTTAATCTTTTCAAAAGAAAAGTAACTATTTTAAATTTGTTGGTCATGCGAATAGTTTCCGGTTAAAATGATAATTTTAAACTTTAGAAAATAAACATTCATGAAATTCTTGAAATAACTTGAAATAGTTTGAAATTTTTTTCCACTGAAAAGACCAAAGAAGTTAAATTTTGGCTTTTTCGATAAAAAATTAAATATAAATGTAATATTCTAACCGGAATAATTGCAAAAAATATCCATTTTTTTAAAAAATAACGCATTGTTCAACGAAGTGTTCAATTGCAAAATATTGGATATTTAACGTTTGGTTTATATATTCTTTTAAATATCCTTTCACATTTGAAAAAACAATTGGAAATACAAATTGGAAAATTATATCAAAAGTGATTGCTTTCCCTGTCGGAAAGGTCCGATAAAACCTCATAAAACTTTATAAGGAAGCTATAAAATACGTGTGCATTTGCTCCATTTTACCAGGTCTTTTCGACATGATTGCGTGTAATGTCGATACGAACACTAAAAAAAATTATTAAATCTAAATAAGTGTATTTACTGATTTTGTTCTAATTTTTATTTCAACAATTAATATTTTAAATTTATAGTGAGCAATAAGAAAGCATTGACAGAGCAGCAGACCATTTATTTCTTAAATAAAGTAACTTGTTATGGTTTAGTAAATTAGTTTTTCAGAAAAGAATTATAGGCAAATATAGTTGTCTGTTACTATTTGTGCAATTATTTTGCAACATTTTTCAAAAATGTTTACGTCACTGAAGATTTTTGTTAAAAACTTTAACATTATTCGTAAAAAAAATAATAATATAATTTTGTTATCATAAATTACATGATATTCATTTTGATTAGCCATTTACTATTATTATAATACGATTATTTAAAAATGTTTTTTTAAAGTCGGTCTTATGTTTTTTTAACCTTCGGAGTTAGCTTTTTTAGCTAATGCATTATTGAACTTCGCCTACCGCTAATAGAACGTGTTCTAATACCAATCGCAAACAAATTTCATTGAAAAAGCGCAACAATTTCCTGATAAGCTAAGTTGAACCATTTTAGATATTTCACTATTTGGTTTGGATTTGATAACGAATTTTATTTACAGTACTCTAGAGCATTTTTTAATAAAATTTTTAGTTTCTGCTGTAAATATCACATACACATTATGATAAATATAATATTAGTTTTTATTCGATTTCTTTATTATTGCTTTTATTTACTGAAGAGACTGAAACCTAAATTAATTTTTGCTAATTCGAATGTAATTCTATATTCACTACAAGGCATGACAAATGTATTTCAAAGAAAAAAAATTATCATAGTTTTATAAATAATGCATGTTGTACAAATCTGAACGGTCTAGTAGCATAGTAAACTACTGTGTATTATGACGTGAAGGAAACAAAGCAACTTGAATTATAAAAATTATAATTTATTTCTTTAATGCTCGTTGGTTTATGTTTCTTTCTATGCATATCACAATCCGTGCAACTTTACATTACTGCTCATTTGTATGAAGATTTTAAAATTGAATGCGTAAGGTAAAATATTTTTAATGTGTAGTATTATTTATAAATTATTTTTAGACATTTTCGTTTATTTGAGCTAATTTTTATAATAGCTCTTGACAAATGCAAGGATTCTTTGACAATTAAGGATTAAAACTTTAAAACCAATTTAAAAGTACGAATACAATAATAGAATGATTCATACTTTTTTATAACCGAAAGAAATTCGAGAATTACATTTATATTTATGATGCTTTGTTATTTTGAGTGTTCTTTCGTTGGTTAGAAGAACATAGGAAACGTTGTTCGATCTTTAGTCAATGAGGATAGGGTAGGTAACATTCGATGGTCTAGTGATTACTAAACGATATATTAAAGCTGATGTTTTTTCGATTTTTATTCATAGTAGTTCTTTGTGTAATTTAACTATGTTGACGTTTATTGAAAATGCTAACATAATTCTAACGTTGAGGAACATGTTTTTTCATAATTTTCGTTATTCTTACGATTGTTATGAATATTTTTACTTAATAATTTAATTGAGAATATAATTGCTTTGTGAAATTGTTAACATATTTATTTTTTCATTCATCCATTATAGAGATATTGAAAATAGTATAATTTTATTATAAATAATGGATACGTTTCATCTGAAATTTTAGAGCCTCATAAAAATTAATCAAATTCCTTTTTAAAGACAATGGAAAATGTAAAATTAAAAAATATGCATATTGCAAACATTTGTTAGTTAAAAACTAAAGTCTGTATAAAATTAAATTAATTATTAATTAATTAAAAACATTCTTCATTAATAGCGTTACATTGAAAACAGTTTTTTGTTTTAATATCATCAAAAAGATAGAAATGTTATGTTATACTTTTTTACTATGAATTTAAATTGATAACTATAAAAACTGCATATACTTATAATTTTATATTTAATTCTATATTTACATCATTTCCAGTGATTTTTAAAATATTGATATTGAAGGAATTATATTGTAATAGTTGAAAAAATTCGTATTAATCACAAAATTGAACTTGATGAATCTTGTACGCATGAAATGGTTTAGCATAGCAAAATATTTTTCTAAATATATCACCCAAATTGTATTATTTATTTCATCTTTTATTTGTCAAAGAGAAAAGATGATCAGGTTTTCTTTGGTGTTGCAAGCTAGTTGCTTAAAAGAAAGCCATATATCGATGAATTTGTAACCAGCTTAAAATATGTGAGAATTGTGTCAAGTGCGACGCTGCAGTTTGTAACATATGTCTAGTGTCAAGGGTTGCCGGATGTGGTGTGCTTGTAGAATAATATCTTCCGTCTATGTTCATAAACCGTTACATTTGTAAAAATGTTTTGAACGACTCCGATCTTTCCAAGCAGCAGAAGAATTTTTTAAAAATCATACCAATAAATTGTTAAAATATCTTACGAGCTATGAAAAAACTAAAACCTATTGTTCACATAAAATCATAAGAATTATGAATTATCATTAACATTTATATAAGTCGCTAGAAAATTTTTATAAACAGTTTTATTTAATAAGTGCAATTAATTGCTTTTTTGTTATTTTTATCATATAAATTCGCATTAGATTTACTTTAATGTACAATATTCAAAAATATATTACGGTTTTAATTAAGTATATCACGCTAAACAATATATGGTCTTAAGCAATTAATACTTCTTTGTATATCTTACATTAGACCTTGAATCACTTATTTCATAAAAAAATACTAAGCATCTTGTACTTTCTTTCTAGAAGGTACACAATTCGTTAAGTAACCAATATATATATGTATATATAATTTTCTCTGGAAATTATATCTTATTAAAAAAATTCGTTTAATTGAATGAGTTTAATTTGTACATTCTTTTAAAGAAGAGTTTCTCGTGCAATATTAAACTCTTCGTTCAAACAAAACTAATTTCAATAAGATATAAAATTCATTAAAATTCATCAACAAAAAAATTGATACAAATTTCGCTTGAAAATTTGATGGTACAAATCATGAGTAGCAAATCAGAGTTTTCACATTTAAATTACATTACATTAAATTAATTGTATGCTTTAACTAAATAAAATTAATTTTTTACATAACTAAATTGACAAGATAAGGCAATAAATATCATCATTCCATACTTGTATGAAGTCTTTTCTTATAAAAATTATTCAAGATTATTGCTTGAAATAGAAGTACGTATTTAAAACTTTATTAATGGTTGAATGAGTTTGCGAAGTGAACTTTTTTCCCTTGACCATCGAGTACTTCCATTAAACTCGATGTAAAGCTAAATTCTGACGAACTGTCATCGTTTTGAGATCTGAAAACAAATACAAGTCTTATCAATAAAAAATTAACTAATTTTAAAATCATGTAGACTTAAATTTTCTTACAGTGTATCAAGACTAGTTAAACTACTATTACAGCTCTGCAGGTTTGAAACTCCTTCAATTTTTAAAATTTCCAATATGGAGTTAACAGTAGATACATAAATTCCTCGAGATGCTGCTAATCCCAAGAATCTAGGATTATTCAATTCTATTAAAGAACGACCTGGACTCGTTGAAGGGGACTTAAATGAATTTGCTTCGAGTTTAATGACTTCAACGGATGAAAAGTGTATGATGAAGATAAATGGTTTGCGGAATGCTGAAAAATAAGAGATATTAATTTTGAGTAAATTTATTTTTTATCATTTATATTTATTTTATAAAATAACATGATAATTTTAAGTCGAAAGATAAAATAAAAATGATTCATAAAATATGAAAATAATAACATTAAAATTAAAAGTTGTGAGAAAATAAATTATAGATTCAGTTTAATTCTATATAATTATATGATTTCACAAAGTTACAATAGTACATTCTATATAAATAATGAAATATAACTCATTACCGAATGCGAAAGGCAGGTGACTCCACGTCGGATCGATGTTTCGAGTTCGTTGACCAGTTTCGTTAACAAAAACGCCGAACTCGTTGTAACAAAGTAAAAGTTCAACGTTCTGAGAGCTATGTGAAACATTCAGTATATGGACAGGAAAAATGCCAAGTTTGGCGACACCACTTAGAGCTGCCTTGACTGAATTATCATCTTCTTCAGGAAAATCTGAAATTCATTACGTTATTTCAACTTTGTCAATATTCATTGTTTAATGCATCATTCAGACACGATATCATTATTATATAAACTGTATAATAAGTAATTAAAAATTTGTTAACTACAAAAAGAAAATGGAAATATATATATATATTTTAATAAGATAATATTTCTAATGTAAAACATTTTACAGTACAATCTAATGAAAAATAATATTATTAAAAAAAATTAAAATAAAATTAATATTCTAGATATGAATCATGTTATTTATAATTTCTACCATTTTATATTTTGATAAAACGTACTTACCATCTATCTCGTAAGTGTTAATATCTATTTGGAAGAACTTGTGACAGCCAACAATCAAAAGGTTTTGCGTAAATAAAGCACAACTGCAAGGTTCTTGAGTTTCAATTTCACGAACACTAATAAATTCTCCAGAATTTTCGTTCGTAAACCATTTTAACAAGCTAAAATATAAAAATAGAAATATTTAATAAGGATTTAACTTCAATTAAATTTTAAATGTAATTCTCAAATTGATTAAAGCATTAAAATAATATTAAACATTTTGAAGAACTGCCATTAATAATATAATTCAATTTAGATAAGCGAATTAAACTAACATTATGTGATTTGCTGTAGCAGCACACAACATTTCTCCTTGAATTTGATACAAATGACAGCTCTCTGATCCAGTAAGTACAGGCTTAGTGTTGATCGCAGGTCTAGAGCAATCGGCAGCCATAGCATTGCTTTTTAGTTGGCGTAAATCGCACGAAACTAACTGCCGATCTTCACCAGCAATCATAAGAGCAAGCCCGACTTGCGGATGCAAAGTAAGTTGATAAACCTTTTTGACTCCTCGTATTGCTGTTAAACAGTGAGATCGGCCGACTCGGTAAGAGAATAAACCTTCCTCGGCGCCGAATAATAAGATATTTTCTTCTTCTATTTCTACAGCTGTGTTTAAGTCCAACTGAAATTAAATGAATATATATATGAATATATAAATAAATGGATATACAATGAATATGTAAAAAATAAATGAATATATAATTTGATAAATACGAATTCGACTAACGCTTCAGAATATTTGGAATTTATAAGTGTGTACTAAATTTATTTGTAACTGCAGTTTTTAAAATATAAATGTGAAATCTCTTACTTGGTTCTTTTCTAATCTCACAACGGTTTGGAATTTTTCAGTCTTCTTCGACTGGCTTGAGAAAGTTTTTAAAACTCTTAACCAACTTTTTTTGTCCGTCTGACTAAGTGCCATGATATCTAGCCTTGACGTTGGCCAACAAGTTGAAGGAGATTTGGATTCTATTCTTAGAATAAATGGCAGGTCAGATTTGGCAGTACTAGGAACATCTGCCTGGTGCACTGTTTCACTTATAATGAAACCATCCTTTTCTGCGAGATCCAAACATGAAATTGGAGACATTCCTGAACTGGGTTGATGTTCATAGGTGCATAAACAAGATCCTTCCAAGCGCAGGTATTTACGTTCCCAGCAGGATTTCGCGCGCCCTGGTAATTTTACCCAACCCTCCATTAAAACCGTACCATTGGCAGGTTTATTCAAACCGTCAGTATCCTAAAATAACATAAAATTTGTAAATAAATATTTATAAAAACAAAAAATTATCAATAACGTTTAATAATTGGATTGATAATTAGATTAGAATTTTTTTACTGCATTTAAATAAATAAATATTAGAATATCGAGAAATATTTATTTATACACTCAAATATTAAATAAAAATTTGATAAATCTTAATTAATTTTGAAAAATCGTACTCTTTCAGGTACATTATCTGGTTCATCAATTGCTAAAGTTTGGACACTGCCTCCTAAACTGGTTAAACTTTCTGAACTATCTTTGAAATTTTTGGTTAACTGCCTTGCAAAGCCTCCTGGTAAGCCACAATTAGCAGGCACAGATACTGAACACTTAAGATGTGTCATGATTTGACAGTCACTACATATGGCTGCTCTTTTTCCAAATTGTATAGATTCCATGCAAGCTGCACATTTTCCAGTTCGCATCGGTAGACTAACATTGAATCTGTGTGGAATATTATGTCGCATACGTTGCAAAGAAGCTTGTCTTGTCATAACTTCATCTTTCACATTAATGGGCATTTTCTCGGGCGATGAAGGAGTTGAAATGGGTGGACTTATGGCACGAGTTGCTTTAACCGCAAGTAATTGCTCTGTCAAAGCTTTTACCTTGGCACGTTCAGATTCTGAGAAGACAAAATTATTTATTTAATTTTAAGAATCATTAAAATTTTTTAATTTACAAAATATATACTGTTATTACCTAATTGGTTTTCGAGTTCACGATAACCAACGGGTAAAGCGTTCGGGTTCACTGGAGGTATATTCTCTTTTTGTTTATTACCGAAAATTTTATCGCAAACAGTCTTTTTACGTTTGCTAGTCTCTTCGAGTTTCATTTGTAAGTAGTCTATAAGTTTAGTTTGCTGCTGACATGTACTACCTGCCTTCATTTCTCTTTCTGTATAGAATTGACGCATTTCCTCAAGTACTTCCTCTGAAAGAAAAAACATTTAAAAGTACAAAATTCTTTCTTTATTCAAAAGAAATTATAAGGATAGAAATTTATTTCACATCTATCCAATGTTTAATAATTATCGTATAAATTATTTTATATAAAAGTTTATGATTTGTTTTACCTAGTTCTGCGACTCTTGCACGTAAGTCTTGTCCCTGATCAACACTATCTTGTAAATCAGCAACTAAAGCTTCATTTGCTTCTTTCAACTCATGTACCCTCGTGAGATGTTGCGTACTTTCTTCTTTTACAATTCTGGATTCTGCTTTTGCCATTTCCAAATTTCTTTTAACTTCTGATAGTTGGCATTCCAGATCTCCACATTTTTGTTGCAACTCCGAAACCTACGCGCGGATGAAAAAAAAGTTAATTGTAACTTTTATTATTTGTTTACACAATTATATTCAATATTACGTAATTAAGTTAGTACCTGCTTGCCAAGTTGCTGTGCTATTTTCTTGTATTCATCGCGTTGTTTGACCAAATCATTTCTTTCTTCTTCGATATCGCTTGTTTCGGATTCAAGACGTTCAATAGCTCTTTCCGCTACTAATCTCATTGTTTTCTCTTCATTCAGAGTTATCTTAGTCTCGCGTAACTTTGCTTCAACCGTTTCCAGATCTTTTTGAAGCTTCATTTTTTCTTGAACAAGAGTATTTTCTCGCGTTTCATGGTTGTTTGTAAGTTTCTCATAATCATTCAGCTGTTCTTCCAAAACGGTACACGTTTCTTTGAGTAGATCGATGTTTACTTGATAATTGTTTGATTCTTGTTGCAATCTTTCGTATTTGGCCTCAAGTTCATTCTTTTCTTCATTAAGTCTGGACAATCTAGCATTCAGTCGCTCTTTTTCAGTATGTAAATGATCCATGCGGTCCTGACTTTCACGCAATTGCTTACGCGTAGAGTCGCACTCACGGCGAAGGGCTGCACTAGAAGATTGCAGCTCTTCTATTTGCTTATTAGCTTGAGTTAACGCCTGTTAGAGAAAATTTTATTCAGGTCAAATTGGTAATTTAAAATATATATAATATAAAAAATGATTTATGTAACAAGTATTTAAAATATTAATTCTTTTATGCAAATTGGATTCAAATAAATATTTTAAAATTAACTTCACATATTTGAAAATTAAAAAAACTAATAAGACTATAAAATATGCTTTTTATTATTTAATAAAACATTTTCAAATAATTTCTATTTTTTTTTTTTTTTTTTTTTTGCTAAATATATTTATTGCTTTAAATATCTGGAAAATACACAAATTTTGACAATTTAATATTTTTATAAAAATTTGTTTCACTTACTCTTTGAGCAGAATCTGCATGGAGTTTGTTTCTTGCTGCTTCTTTTGTAGCATCTGCCAAAGAACTTTTTAAACTGTCTAATTCTTTATTTGCTTTCTTAAGTTTTTCATCTTCTTCTTTGATTCTGGTATTCAGCCTATCAGCCAACCTTTGCTTCTCTTCTTGCAGATGTTTGAGCCTCTCTTCAGCTGTCTTTGCTTCTCTTTGAGCTATTCTCTTATCTAAGTTTGCGTCAGACAATTCCTTTTCTTTTTTCCAAAGACTTAATTGAGCCTGCTTAGCTGTCTGATGAACTGCTGCTAAACTTTCCCTGCTTTCTTTAAGTTCTTGTTCTAATTTTTCGATTTGCCGTTCAAGGCTAGAAATTTTTATACTGTCCTCAATTGTTGTTGCCGAACGTCGATTTAACGATGTGCGTGTTTGAGGTTGACTTGTCTTCAAACTTGTGTTTTCAGCTTCAAGTTTTACTACACTTTTCTCGAATCTTCGAACTAATTCTTCAAGATTACCTACTTTACGAATTTGCTCTTCTAAAATAGAAAAATTGTTAAACGGGTTTTAAATTCTTTTATATAATACTATATATATAAAAAAGATAATAACAGTCAAAATGATTAGTTTTAAAACTTTCACAAACCTTCTTTTTGAAGAGTAGCTTTTAGTTGATTTTCTAAAGCAACTTTATCTTGAGTAGTTCTTTCAAGATTGGCAGCAAGGGTTTCATTTACTTCCATATTAATCATTGTCTCATTTAAATCCGATTTGGTACACTAAAAAGTAAGAAATATTATTAAAAAATAATAACATTAAGTTAAATAAAAGTAGAATTTGTAGTTCATACTTCTAATTGTTGCTTCAGTTGATCATTTTCTATTTTCAACCTCTCAACTTGTTCCTGTAATGTTAAAACTAATTGTTCCATGCTGTTTGCACTTTCTAGTTGATTTGCCTTTTCATGTAACTGATTCTTGAGAGTTTCGATTTCAGCATCTCGAGCTGGAATAGTTGCTTTCAAACTACGTAATTGTTCTTCACAATCTTTTAATTCATTTTGCGCCAGTTCTAAAGCTACATTAAGTCTGGATTGTCTGCAATGATTAGTGTCTTGCTCATTTCTCAATTTTGTTTCCAAATCTACATTTTTTGCAGTTTCTAATTCTAGTTTTGATCTCAGTTCAGCTAGTTGATTATGTGCTCTTGTTGATATTTGTTCTAATTTATTTTCTACACCAACAGCACTTTGTCTATTTAATTCTCGCATTTTACTTAAAGATTCCTTGTATTGTACCTGTATTGCAATACATTTTATTAAAAAATCAGAAAGATTTTCAGATTTAACAACTAAAATATGACACTGACCTGAAAGATTCTTAGTTTATGCAGTTCTGCATTAGCAGTTTCAAGTTCACATTCCATTCTTTGTAATCTTGAACTCATTTCATTATTACTAGTACATAACTCTGTAATACGAATGGTTTGAGATTCAATGTGTTTATTGAGTTGGAAAATTTTTTCTTTTTCAGCATTTTCCCATTTCTTTTTTGCACTTTTTATTAAATTTAATGCTCTAGTTTCTAATTCCCTTCTCTCTTGACGCTCTAAATCTGTTTCAGAAAAAATACAATATGTAAAAGAAATAATTAATTTTGATTTGTTTATTAATATTTTTGATATTTTATGATCTCATACCAAGTGTACGTTTAACTCCAGCTAATTCTGATTTTGCCGTTATAAGTTCTCTTTCAAATTTGTCTCTTTCTCTATTAGCAACTTCCAATCTCTTTGTTTTTTCTTCTAATTGATGTTCTAAATTTGTCGTCATTCTGAAGTTTGATTCTGTTTTATCTTGAAGTTCAAGTAATTTTTTCTGTTGCTCCCTCACTTCTTTTAATTCCTTTTTTTTATTTTCCATTTGTATTTCCATTTCAATCTTTTCTAATAATTGGTTGGTCTAAGTATTGAATAAAATATAGGATTATTTATAATTAAAATTTGAAAATATTAGTTAAAGATTTTGTAACAAAATCTTGAATTTAAATGAAAATTTTGAATTTAATTTTTTTAAATTGAATTCTTGATATGTTCTTAAAATATTGATTGATTATGATTGATTATTATGTTTTATTAAATATTAATTTAAGAAATATTCAGAATTAGAATGTGCAAAGTATATACATATGTACTAATGGATGTGTCAATTTACATTCTAACTTCTGAAAACGGTTAAATTTGTTTTATAGCTCATTCCGTCTAGCAAATGTGGGCATAATGTGCAGAAAATATTAGTGAATGACTACTTAATCAAAACAAACTTTTGAGAAATTCATTCAAAAGAAAAGACGCAACCAAAAGTCATACACACACTCAAGCACTGCGGAAAAGCGGGAATAGCATTCGGAGGAAACAGCAGCAGCCACAACAAAGCGGCCGGTGGTAAATAAAAAGAACCATCGACTAACCTCGAGCTTCCTGAGACAGGCCATTTTTCCAAAATAACTCGCCGACCACAACTCACGCCTATTTTTTCGATCGACTCCACTTTGTCAGTTGCCACGGATCGTCTTTTTAATTCCCGAAAAGCATCGTTCGTTGCACTACACTGTATACAACACTGGCGGTCCGTCCGTCCGGTTTCCCCCTCGCGCGTTTTAATGTAACGGTCGCCGCGGGGCGCAAATTGAAATCTGCAGCCGGCGCTCCGTTTTTTTTCAAATCGAAGCGTGTCCCAAGTTCCGCCGTTTCAAGCGCGTTTATTGGCTGCGGTTTGGAATTATGGAACGAGTCGTGGGACGGCGCGGGAATTGGGATTAGTTTTTGACGTCAAGATCTTGTAAGATTGTCATGTTTGTTGTGTTCAAATAGGGAAAAATAAAAGTATTTTGTATATTAGTGCCGCATTTAATTTTATGTCTTATTAAAAAGAAGTTTTCAAATTATTTAAATATTTACATACGAGTATGGTGTAATCGATTTTTACATAAAGGGTGTGTTCCGAAACGGCAACAGCAGGCTACAGTAAAAAAATAAATTTTTGTGGGATTATTTCCTTGGTATAAGAGTGGTTACATTGAAAAGAGACCTGCGGA
>UCOL01004618.1:0-14065 GCA_900474335.1 Ormyrus nitidulus
TAAGTATTTATTAGAACATAATGTAATTGTAATGTATTTTACTTCTGATAAATAAATAAATAAATAAATAAATAAATTTATCTTTTTTTTCATACATATGATATTGTACACGTATAAATCCGAATAAAGTAAATTCGACTGATATGCAGGTTAATTGCATCATTATTTAGCATAGGACATCGATGTCGTTAGCTGTTATGATTAAAAATGTATCAGTGATTTCGCGGAATTTCCTATTAATCCTGGCTCTAATAATTATTTTCATGAATGATAATGTAGCGTCCTGCATTCTTACGTACTGCAGGTGCCATCAAATTTAGAAACTTTCACTTAATGCTCTTTTAATGACTTTATTACTGTGAAGAAAACATTTTTAAGAAATCCTGTTTGCTTTTCATTGAATCAATCAACAATATCATTATTTCGCAACTCAAGAATAACAATATTTTATAAAGCACAGTATAAATTGTTAATTGAGTAATGCAGATTTGAGGATCGTCCGAAAACTAAAGTATAACACTTTAATTATTTTTTCACAATAGCATAAAGTATTTATTATTGCTAGGTTAGGATTTATATCAAGTTTTATTTGTATCGAAATACGTTTATGCGTATATCACTCAACGAACGTTTTGACTTTCTCATTTTCGAGTAATTGAGCAGACAGATTTGCAGCTATCGATTACGTCTATTTCATTAAAATCTTATGAGCCAGCCAGACAGAATCAATGATTGAAGTACATGTGAGCTAAAAATTTTCGCCACTGTCTTCATAATCGCAATAAAATATTAAATATTCACTATATACTCGTACAGGACATACATTTTTTGTTTCAAAAGAAAAGTAAAACATAATGCAAGTTTCACTTACGCAGATTTTTAATCAATATAAATTAATAAAACTAATACAAACAGTAGATAAGTATACGTATATTATATACAAATATTATTGTGTATAAAGTGTATTTACGTTTCATCGCAAGTATTAATTTCAATATTGAAGAGATGATTAAGTAAAAAGTATAGTCATAAGGACAGTGTGAATGCGAACAGTCGCGAATGTTTGATTAATCTAACTAATATTAACTTTCATTGGTCTTAAGGAAATACGCGGAGCCTTAGGTAATCCCGGACTATAGTTTATCATTAGTCTGCATGACCTCGGGGGGAGTCTGGGAGCCCTAACTTACCCCTAGAAGGCAAACAGCAAACATACAAACAGACAAACAGACAAACATAGCGACGGCGTTCTGAAATACGCATAAATCGTTCCTCAACTCCGGAAATTCGCAACTTTCAAGACATCCGTCATGCAGCTCCTCGTCCTCGACGTTCCCCCATCGAAATATTGCGCCGCCGCCGCCACCGCGACTTTCACAAAGTCATCTACGACGGAGTTTATTTATGCCCCCGAGATCCTCTTATCATTTTAGCCGTCTCCCCAAATTATAATATAAAGCTTTGCTAAAACACGTCAATGTTAACCAAATATGTAAAAAAATATTCATTTTCTGGCTTCCAGTAAAATTATAAGGTAAATGTTTAATAATAACTTGAATATCTTCGCCCCAAATTTTCCGGCTCATCTCTCGCTCGCCGGAGAATCTTAAAATATTCATTAAAATTGCTCAAAATTAGCATCAAACTGGGGTGTAGCAGCTCCAAATATCCAGATAAACGCGAGCTTCGAAAGCGGCATCGACTGCGCCGTGAAACTTTTGCGGAGTATTGTATGCCCGCGGGGCAAAGCTCCGCAAGAGGCGGAAGACGCTCTCTCTGTCTTTCTCCCTTCTCCCTTGCCACGTCGTAAACTAGCACCCTCCCCCCTCTCTCTCCTTCTCTCTCTCCCTCTCTCTCTCGGTCGGCGTAATTGCTCGATGCCGGCGGCACTCTCAAAAGCGCGTAAATTTTTACCTGCTATTTCTTCGGATGCGTCGCTTTTTTTCGGGGGAGCGGCAATTTCGCGCTACGCTTCTGGGCATCGTTTTCGCGTAATTGAATAGCGCCCGGGCTCCGGTGTTTTGCGTTAATTGATCGTTATGCTGCAAGGGAACTTTTATTCGTCAACATTGTTGCACCGCGTTGGGGAGAGAATTATTATGCGGTACTGATAGTATTGCTGACGGCGAGTTTTCAGAGTGGATTCGGAAATAAATTGTGGACACTGCGAGCGCTGGTGTTCCTTTCTCAATATTTAAAAAGTGCGATATTCGTAAATTTTGCGATTGTTGCATTCACCATGTTCTACTTTTTATGATACCTTGTAGACTAGGAAAAAGATGAATAATCTAGCTTAGGTTTATCGGTTAAAAGTTGACACATCATAATTCTTCCGTGGAATTTTCAGACCGATGCAAGACATCTCATACTTTCTTCCCTCTCCATCTTATTTTCTGGCACTCTATGTCACACCTTGCACTTCTGTGCATAAAAGCTCAGAAAAAGTGGATTTTTAATTTGCAGCGTCTCCACCAAGAAAAACGCTTTTCCGGCGTCGACTGCTTCTCTAAAGAGGAGGAGTAGCGGAAGAGCGTCGAAAATAGCAAAGTGCGCGCGTAGTGGAGGCGAAAAATGCTTGTTCTAAACATTTATATCGTTTTATTTTACGTCTTTTAGTATTAAAATAAAAACAGAAATCCAGATTTACATAAACTTCATTTGTATAAAAGCTCATACAACTTTTACCGAGAAATAATTAGTTTCAATTTCTGAGAATTTCTTCTTCTATCTAAATATATTCATAACTAAAGCAAACTGGTCAGAAAGTTACTAATTAAAGTAAATTTCCGCGAATTTCTGAAATAGCATTTGAATTTTTTGCCTGTTAGCTGCAGTAATCAATAAGAGAATCAACTCCATAAAATTAATTATAAAGTGGAAAGTCGCATCCGCACTCGGGGTCCTTCCTAATGCTTCAAATTCGAAATGCTTTCAAAGAATATGGCAATGATCTGAGTGTTTCGTTGGAGGTTGCATCGTTACATTAATCCGAAATAAAGGGCTGAATCGCGAGCGGCAGCGATTCCTTTGTGCCAAAGCCGTTTAATGGATCTAAGAAGCTCTCGCGGTGACGGCGGCTGCTCGTTAGCGATCCTTCCGCTTCCTCTGCGAATCCTGGCACGCTAACCTCAAATTAGGACAACAATGCCGCTGTTTCCACGTTCTGTGTCTTCGCCGAGAGCCCCGGAACGACGATCGCTTGATTATCCTATTTGGGGGCGGAGATGCACTTGCGTGCTTCCCGCTTTTTATATTTCGCCTCAATGTGCTTTTGCTTTTTCCTGCCCGAGATGCAGTCGGGTGTATCGTCTCGATCGATGCGTCCTGTTAGACGAAAAGCAGATTAAGCGAGGGAAAGTTGAAAAACGAAAAATTTCACTTACCCGATTACATTTCCGATGAAGAATATTTTGAAAATTAATTTATTACAATCAATCTCGAAGCATCCTCTGTTATAATCACTATCGTTTAACCGCAGCCAGGCTGATTTTTCTCAAGAAACGAAGCACCTGCATTAATATAGCCTCTGAAAAATAATAACACCTTAAGCATCAGACAAATGATAACGATCAATTAAGGTTCCCGAAGCGTCGCCTCTTGAAAGTGGCATCAGTCACTCTTACAGCCAAGCCAATGCAGCGGCGGCAGAGTCCATAGACGTTTGGGGCGCAGCTCCGCTTCCGCCTCGGCTTTAGCCCCGGGCTAATCGAATCGGCGGCACCGGGGAAGCACGTTAACGCACCTCCCCCCGCTCTCCATAATTCCGCGGACCTGCAAGTTTGGATACAGCAGAAGGCGCGCCTCGCATAATGGGGTAACTTGGCGCGTCAGTCAAATGCAGTGGTCGCCGAAGTCGCAGCTAATGTCAGACGGAGGGGGGCATTTTCCACTTGCAGTTGAAAACGACGCTGCAGGACTTGGAGAGAGGACTTGAATTGCTCTGGCTTCGAGGATTGTTAAATGCGTTTAACAGCCTCTAACCCGAGACCCGGAAAACATTTTTTAAATAATTAGACTGTTAACATGGTATCGGATTTTGCATAATTATTATATAGGTTTAACTCTAATGCAAATTCAAGGCAGCATTTCTAGATAATTATCAAAATTATCATACGTTCATTATCATGAAATTTTGGTCATTTATTTGCTCGCTATAATGGTCGACGTTCTAATATCGTCATCGAAAGCATTTGCATATTATTAATTTATTAAGCGATACTAAAATTGCGAGTAAAAATTCAGTGATATTACATTGAGCAACTAAATTAACTCTTTCACCAAGTATCGGCAATCCAGAGGGGAGATTAATCCCCTAATCGCGGGAATTGACAGGAATTGATAGATTGTTTATAACTCGGCAGGCTCCGCCACGTAATAAAACTTGGCGAAACAAGCGGGAAGCAGAGAGAGGGAATTTAGCAAGTGGCTGCGACAGAGACAGAGAGGAAGGAAAGTCTAGACAGATTGAAGGTGCGATACAACTTGCGAGAATCTGTTCAAGTTTCTCCGGCGAGCGTCCCGCGTCGCTACGGCCGGGCCATCCCTCCAGTTTCCAAAATACGTGTACTTGGACTAGGATTAATTATTGGCGCGCGCCGCCTCGCAGGATCAAACCTTGTTCCAGTTTAAGGTTGTATGGTCTATACAGTCCGAATCAAAAGTCAGTCGAGATGTAAATCATTAGTAATAACTATATATTTAAATGTTTTTATTAACTTTTGATTATTAAATGCATAAAGGAAATTTCATTGAACACTATAAACCGTATAAAAATGGAATCATATAAAAATAGTCTGTCTTCTGTTTTTGAGGTGTTTTTTAATATCGCTTCCAAAAGTGCCAAGGTTTCAATTTTTATTTATTTTATACTCCATTAGGCTCATCTTATTCGTTTAAGTATTTCCTATCGATTCACGAGCATCAAAATCGGAAAAGAGCTTATTGTTAAATGTTATTTTTTAATGTTAAATGTTATTTGTTAATAACATTTAACAAAAAGCTCTTTTCCGATTTTGATGCTCGTGAATCGATAGGAAATACTTAAACGAAGAAAATGAGCCTGATTGAGTGTAAAATAAATAAAAATTGAAAACTTGGCACTTTTGGAAGCGCCATTCAAGAAAGCCTGAAAATGTACGATTTCAAAAATCGAGAAAATTCCATCTTTATACCATTGATAGTATTCAGTTAAGTCTTCTGTATGCATCTAATAAGCAAGAATTAATAAAAACATTTAAATATAGTTATTAATAATGATTTACATCTCGATTGACTTTTGATTCAGACTGTATAGACCAACCTTAAAGACATGGCTGGAAGTAGTAAAGTATTTTAAAAGTTAATGTGATTCGTTGTTGAACTAAGGCGGTAAATATTTGAATAGATTTCAAATTTGTTATCTCAAAATTTAGTGTGAGGTGTACTTTATGGTATTAACAGTACTACGGTTGCTGAATTACTAAAGATTCATAAAATTATAATAGAAAAAATATTTTGAACTTATATAATGAATAAATTTCTAATATGCGTAATAAAAAAAAATAATAATAATAGAGCGCGTATAGCGCACCTGAATTTAACTTTCTTATTAAAATTTAGTTTATGAATATTAGTTTATTAATATAGTTTTTTTTAAACTCTTAATTTTTCTCATTTGTAGAAGCGGAAGCTGCAAAAGCTGCCGGTTTGTCAACTGCAATTGTGATAAGAGAAGGCAATGCCAAACTCCATGATGAAGACAAAGTCACATTTAAAACCATTGAATCCTTCGCAGAATTATCTTTCCAGTCATCTAATAAGCGTCAAAAGTTGGAGAATGAAACTTCGACTGAAAAAAAAGATGCAGCCAAGGATGAAGCAGTAGTTACATCTTCAGCTGCTGAGCAGGTTGATGAGCCTATGGATACATCTGATATTGAACCGCCAAAGGAAGAAAAAAAAACTGAGACAAAATCTGATGTTCCAGAAGTAGAATCAAAAGTAGAAGAAACAGTAGATAAAGCGGAGAAACCTATTGAAAAAGTTGAAAAAGAAGCAACTCCAATGGAAGAAGAGACGAAACCAGAAACAAAGACTGTAGCTGTTACAAATACTGAAACTGAAAATGGAGTATCTCCATTGACAGAAACCAAGAAGACCACTGAAAAAGAGGAGAAAGAAGAGACAGTTGTATTAGAGGAAAAATCAAAATCTGAAGAAACGATAGAGGGTAGCAAAAAATCAGAAGAATCAGAAAAGGCTGAAGATGCAGATATAAAGCCTGAAGAATCGAAAAAAGAAGTAGAAAAACCGGAACAGAAGCTTGAAGCTGAAAACAAAGTTGAAGAAGCTGTCAAAGCAGAGCAAGTTACCGAAAATGGAGGCGAGAAAGTTGTAGAAAATGTTGCGGAAAAAATAGCTGAAGAAGTTACAGAAAAATCAACAGAAAAAGTTGTGGAAGAAGTAATAGAGAAAGTTGCAGAAAAGATAATTAAGAAGGTCGAAGAAAATGATGCAGTAGAAACCAAAAAAGTAGAGGAAGAAGCAAAATCAGTTGAAAAAGAAACAGTTACTGCACAATCGAAACTTGCAGAAGAAGTGAAAGAAAATGGAGAAGCTAAACCTTCCGAGTCCGAAAAATCAGTTCCACTTACGGAAGATAAAGTTGATGATGATAAAGGAGAAAATAAAGAAAATATACAAAGTGCCGAGGAAGTAAAAGTAGAAAAAAAAGTTGAAGAAGAAATTGAGACAGCTGAGGAAGCGAAAGAAACAGAAACCGTAGAAAAAAAAGAAAATGAAGTAGAAAAGGAAACTGAAGAAAAGGCGAAAGTTGAAACCGAAACACAAAAAGATAAACAATTAAATGGCACAACGACAAATGGTGACTCGACGAAGGATGAAAAAGTACAAAGCAATGGTGTAAGCGAAGTATCCGAAGAGAGAAAAGAAAATGGAGATTCCGAAGAGTCCATTAAGGTGAAAAAAGCAGTGCCAGCGGATGGTGCTGGCGAACCCGATGTTGTCAGCCCTCCTGTTGTCGCTGCAACGTCCTAATCTCGCTCGCTACCGTCGGTCGTCTTAACCTTTAAGAAGTTCTCCATACATAACCCTCAGCTCCCCAAACCTTGACACTTATCTTAAAAAAGTATGAATGGAACAAGCGTGTACTTCACAAAATATTTCAATCCTTCTTACCTCCCTGATGAGTATTTCTGGTTATATTGTTCTGTGAAAATATTTTTACATAAGTTTTGCGATAATCGCAAAATAATAAAGCCTACACCTTGGCATTTTCCTTTGGAAGTAACCAGAAATGCTTAATCCTTATCCCTTTGTCCCCTTTTCCCTCACAATGTAAGTCGTTTATTCGTATAAGGCGATAATAATTTTTATGTGACAGTTTTTTATAGAATCATTGTTCCTTCGACGAAGAAATATCGATACAAATTAAAAAAAAGAGAGAACGAGAGAGAAAGTGAGAGAGAAAAAGCGAAAGAGAGCATACAGCGCGTTTCAGCTTCGGTTATCCTTTGGATATCAGAAAGATTGGTTGTGTGGCAGCGTTTGCCGTTTCAAAACGTTCCTGCCGTGAAAAATAAATAAAAACTAACGTATTTTTTATCGAATAGTAACTTGAATAGTTTGTTAAAAGCAGTATATTAAAGAAGGTAGATTACTAAGAAATCCTTCTTTATTATATATGCTTTCTTATATTTGCTCCACTGCTCGCAAACATAATATTTTGTGATTTTTAGCTTAACAGAACATAGTCAATCAAGTATATTGAAGTTTTTTAATTTATTGAATCAAATAAGCGTTATTTATTGTAAGTTAAATTAACAAAGTATTTTTTTATTATTTATACAAGTTTTTATATATTAGACAATGGTGATGTAGAAGTCCTATAATCTTACTTGTAATTTAATTACAAGATTAAAAGTATTAGGTCTAATAGTATCTTTTAATTTATAGGCATTTATTCAATATTTTTGATTGACTTTGTTTCGTAAAGCCCAACATAGGCTTTTTTTAGTGTGTAAGACAATTGAGCAGTAGTCTTAGGGATGATCGAACTTGTCATTCGCTGTGAAATTAATTGTGTGTTCGATTTTGAGAGTCGTATGATAGTGTGCACCTCAATTTTTCTGACTTTAAGTTTCATTTGATAATAAATATGAGCAAAACGAAAATTTTAAAAATAGGCTAGAGAATCTCATCATAGTTGGAGTATGCTATATTCAATATACTCTGTGCCAAATAAATTTGTCTTTAAACTTTATTGCTTAATTATCCAGATAAATATGGCTATACAAAAATCTTTTACTCAGCTTATTTTTTTTTATATTATTTCACGTATTTTTTGTCTCACACTTTTAGCATTTTTCAGCGAACGTACTTTTAAGACTGAATCGGTAGTATGGTGTGGAGTCGCTGGCTGTAGATCGTAGAAGGGTGTTCTTATGCACTGTACTTAAGGAATAGTTATGATTTTAAAGCAAGCAACGAAAAATATTCTTTTGGGCGTATTTTTAAAAATGGATTAAAGGACAGTATGCATCAGACTCATCGATTGACATATTTTCCTGTGCTTTTTCTAATTCGAAATGAATAATTTGCCAGAACTGGTTTCTATGGCTTAATATTAAACTGATTTTGTAACTTCATCTATTTTAATAAGTAACATTCAAACGAAGTGTGATGCGTGTAATTAACGAACATTCGTATTTGTGCATATAAAAGTGGAAAAAGCGTATTTAGTCCATCTGATTAACTTTGAAATCATTCACTAGTCGCATAACTTTCGAACTATTCATTGTTAATTGGATTTATTCTAATATATTCTGAAATCTGTCAAAGCAAGAAAGAATATTTTTCTAGATTTCAGATCATGCTTAAACGATTGTATTCGATATTACACGCAAATTTTAAACGTAACATCTAGTTATGGAATCAATATTATCGTGGAATTGACATTAAATTTGTGAATTTTTTTGTTTATGTCGTCAGTTTCTACGTAATATGGTTCCTAAATCTGAGAGTGAACTGTTAAATTAAACATTTTTAAAACTAATCATATTTTATTTGCATATGAGAACATTGATGACCATAGCAAAGAGTGATAAGGCTGTACGATCTGTCGTGCTACATTATTCGGCGCATCAGACTGAGCTACTACGTAAAACATTCCCTTAATAAACATCGACTGATCGTTGAAGACTTGCGAATGGACTGCCAATTACTAACTTTAAATATTGCGCATTTACACACGAAATAATATTAGATGGTATTTGTCATCGACTGACTTTCACGACATCATCTGACATCATCATCTTCATATCATTCATTTAATGTTTGCGTCAATAGTCGAAGATTTATGCTAGAAAATTATTATTTCGTGCGAAAAGGCACAAACTTCTGAATTAATGAATAACCATTTGTATCTTCTTTGTTTTATAATATATATGCTCGCTTTTTTAATGAAAACCAAACTGAGTTGTGAAGTTTCTAATTTTGTTGAACATTGATTTAAAATTGATAAAAAAAATTATGCGAAAGATTAAAAATATTCTTAAAATATGCCTAATTAAATATTTAATAAACAAATAGCATTTGTAATTAAAAATTTAGAGATTGTCAAAAGCACTGGTACAACTCAGTTTTGATTTTCTAATTTTAAACAATGAAATTTTATTTCAGTCTTGTGACGAAACTTCTTGACTCTTCACTATATCGCCTAAGCAACTACTCAAATAATGAAGTCAAACATTTGTATACGATATTGTATTAAAATGGTTTCTTTTTCAACTTTTAATTACATTACATTTACTTTTTGCGCAGCTGTTATGTATAGATTGAATTAATAAATTTTCTCCGCTCGTATTTAGGATAGAAAAATAAACAAAATTCTTCAAAATCTTTGGTGTTTTTTCATTTAACCCCTGCTTAGAAAAGGCAATTAAATTTAAAAAATCGGATATTATAATTATAAATAGAATTTTTATTTTTCAATTTTAATAAATTTCAATTCAATTCTTTTCAATAAATATAATTTAGATCCTTAATTTTGCGTCTTAAACAAAAGAAGTCAGTTAAAACTCAATGTGATTGGTTTTTGGTTAAACAAAAAAATTAAAAATATGTTACGGTTCACAAAAATTATCTTTTTTCTTATATTATAAACATAAAATACTCTGCAAACTAAAAAATAATTTGAATTTAAATTTTAGTTACCATGACGGAAGTCCGGAGTATGGCTCCGTGCAAAAAAAAAAGGATGGTAGGGTTTAAATAAAAGTAAACGAATTTTAAATTAATTTCGATAGAGCTGAACGCGAGTAGTTAAAAAGAAAGGTAGAAATATAAAAGAACGCAAAAAAAAATCAATTAAAGAGAAAAGACTATGTATCCGATGAGACGTGGTTAGCTCATGGCAAGGTTCAAGAGCTCTCAGGGCCCTTTTGCTCATGGGGAACTTTGAGGTCCCTGAGCGAATATGCTCTGAGCCAGGGTCGAGGTGGTCCTTTTCGCCGAAGCGGATGATCGACCGGCGATCGAATGCGCGGAGCGCTGTGGCAAATTTTTGAAGCGACAGAAGGTAGGCCCTCATGACCTTCCGGCCATTTGATTGGCCGGATGGTTTTCGGCGTCGCGGAGCCGAGCGGTTTTCGCATAAATCCCGGCGCCCGGGATTTCTGCGGAAGCGGCCGCGAGCAGAAGGCATTTCGGCGGATAAAATCGGCGAGCTAAATTCTCGCGACTTCTTCGCGCACGTCAACCAAGTTGCCAAATTGATTGTACGTACTAAAATGCATTCTTTCACCCACGCAGTTAACTTAAACTAAAGCTAATGTTTGGTTCCAGAGTTTAGGTTCAAGCATTAAATGCATGCATATTGCATCTGCATGCAGCGATGGTATTTGAACTATTTTGATGGAGTAAAATTCTCATTTTGATGCCAACACCAAGAAGACAAACTTAAAGACAAACAGGTTAGAGAGTTAATCTTGCATGAATTGATCAATTTTTAAATTTTAAGTATTATTTTGAAATTTTTTCATAAAGTTAACATAAAGATGCTTTTGGACTCTTAAGTACTCTTAAGACTCTTAGTTTGATCAAAATCGAAAGGTACGATCCTCCCCGTTTTCTCGATTATAGGGGTCGAAATCAACCAACTACTATAACATAATATTTTTTCTAAGGACTTTCAATATTCTCCCTTTTCTCTTGAAGGAATATTAATCCTGACATTAAAATAAATTTTCAAATAAACTTTTCTATTTTCATTCTGATGAACTGGTGTTACTTTAACTTTGATTTAGATTGATCCTCCAAAATATTCAAAAATTTCTTACACCTTCGGGTGAATTTCTCGACGTAGGGTTGATTATCAGTTATTGCCCCAAGATCAAGTTTAAGATTGCCATAAAAAAAGCGAAAATCTAAAATATTAATTTTTAAGAAACGATAATCCAAAATTTTTAAATTTAAATTTACACCCTCCTGGGATGGTTTCCGAAGGTCGGAGTCATCATTAATCCAAGATAAAATTTTAGATTGTCGTGAAAATAGCAAAAATCTAGCTCTAGAGTATCTATCATCTCTAAGGATCGATACTCCAAAATTTTAGGTCGGGGTGATTATGAGCGAGTAATTGCCCCAAGATCAAATTTAAGATTGAATTTACACCAACGTAATTAACATTACGTTTTACGTGTCTTGTTAAATTAGTCAGTATTATGATTTATCAGTTGATTTGCAAATTACTAAAATTTTATAGTTCGTTCATAAGACTATGAATTTCTCACTACATTACGTGGCACAACCATGATATGTGCATCTAAAGGGGGTGCATTAATTCATCGGATGTCCTGGACTATGTTCTATTTGAAATCAGTTAGTTTGGCAAATCTTCGGAATCATAGGTTTGCGTAAAAATATCGTTAAAATAAAATTTTTATATTTTGAAAAATAACTTAAATAACAACAAAATCCAAACTAATCGATAAAATTCATTTAAATTTTCAAGAAGGTTCTTAATAAATGTTTGGGACAAAAATTTTATCAAAAAATAAAAGTTTAAGTCAAGCATTTACGGCAATTTAACATGTATCTTAATAAGCTAAAAATCTTCATTAAATAACTACAAATATCTTAAATAAATGTTTTTTTTTATTAACATGGAATGCAATTAAAAAGAAAAAAATACAACAAAAATATTAATATTTTCTGGTAAAAGTAGAAAACTAAAAATTTCAAAATATTTAAAAATCACTTAAATATTCATAAAAATGAAACTAATCTATAAAAGTACTTGAAATTGTCAAGCGGGCTCATAAAAATTAAATGAAACTTGTGTGCGAAATTTGAAGCGAATCCATCCCGTCATGTAAAAGTAGTTACGGGGAAGTTATAATACATACATACATTCGGACATTTTTTAAAAACTACTTTTTCGTACTCTCTGAATCTAAAATATTCTTTCAGAATATAACCCTCAAAAATAAAAAAAATTTGACAAAAATGAGGAATAAAACTGGCTTATTAGTTAATTTTTTCAGTTTATGGTATTTTAAAAATATTAAATCAATAACGTTTACTATGAATATTTACCCGCCGTACGGCATCCTCATTAGAATCACTGGAGCTACCACTTTCTTTTTTTCGTCTGTAGATAGTACTTCTTGAAGCTACCTCGTGAGGGTCGTCCATAAAGTTTTTGTACCGTTTCATTATAAATGATTTTTGTTTAACCCTCAAACTAATTACTATAATTAAATATTTATAGCTTAAAAGTTATTGTATTTCAGAAAAAAGGTGCGGTTAATTTTTTGTAGTAGGATTTTTTAGCGCACCAGAACTAAAGCCGTCGGCGGGCTTGAATTTCTTGCGAACACTTGAAAAGTTGTTATAGAATAATACTGAAACCAACGGAAAAATTATACATTATTTACCATTGACTTATACAGATTCAAATTGTTCGATGTGTGAGAGAGAAAGAGATACCCCGATACTATCTCTATCCTTCAATGCCCCCCACAGAACGCGCGGTCTATCTGTATAAGTCTATGTTGTTTACATTCGAAGAGTTACTGCGCCCCCCTCCTCGCCTCTCCTAAATAGCACGCAGCAACATTTTTGCGGTAACCGCGGCAGCAGCGTACGTATATAGTCCGCGTAAGTATACTTACGTCGACTAAAAGAGCTCCGCGTGAAGAAGCGGGAGGCAAATATCGGGAAGCGCGCCGCCGGACACAGCGTCTTTTCTTTCTTTGGCGCTTCACTACATTAGGTGTTTTGAGACAACGCGACCTTTCCATCATCACTTCACGGCTGAAAAATAATTTCGAAAAGCTTTTGTGCACGTGGGTGTATCAACAAGAATAATTTATTCGCATAGAAAATACTGAGCATCAGTAACATAATCAGCAATATAAAAGTTTGTATGTACATCCATTATTCCTGCATTTTAGTTGCAAGAAAGTGTGTTTTTGATCAAAATATTCAAAAAGTTAGGTTAAGTATTGAATTTAAATTTTTAATTATTTCGTTTCAGACAAAATGAGTACCGAAATAAAATTCGCTTTGGTCTGATACTACGACACTAGATCAAAAGTAAAAAAGACTCATGTAGTACCTATAGACAAAGTAAAGGATTTTGTTGAAGTCGACAATTACGACGATTATCCGTTTTTTGTTTGGAGAGAAAATGTCGAAGGTGATGAAACTTATTTGATGCCAGCACAAATGATTTACGTTGCGGGTATGTGTGAAACGTCAATGATTTATACTTATTAGATCTAATATTGTTAACATATATCTGTTATGTAAGAACTGTTTTGATTTTGTGTAGATACGTAAGAGAATTTAGAGAAAAAGCGTAGAAGAAAGCGATCTAAATTTAAAAGGTTACGTTTAAGATGATGCTACTCAAATGATTTTGGAATGAGAATTAAACACGTAGAATGGTGATGAGGATAATGAATCTTGTGAAAAAGAAACTGAAACAGCAATCACCAAAGAAAAAACCAAAGAGGTAAAATTATGATATAATATACTATATATATATCCCTCTATATATAGT
>UCOL01004619.1:0-14063 GCA_900474335.1 Ormyrus nitidulus
GGCTCATTGAACGTCGCATTTCTTTCCATATAGGTAGTGCGAAAAACCGGTCGAAAATCTAACGCGATAATTAAAGTTTTTATTTTAATTCAGTTTTAATAAACTCGGGTCCGTACACGAACTTACGATGTACGCGAACGGCGTGTACGTCACAACTACAACAGTTAAAGTTCAACGGTTCAGTTCAAACGATCTGTTCTTAAAAATTTAATTCAAACAATGTTTGAAACGAAAACAAATTTATTTGTTAGAATTATTGAATTAAATAACTCGTACGTGACTCGCCAGAATAGAATTTAAATAGTCAAATAAATAAATTTGATTGCCACTTAACTGTTGCTCTGTGATAATAATAATGACATCCAATTTTCTCTTGCAACGTAATCTGCATTTTTATTCTTACAAATTCTCCGTCGCTTACCTTACAATTGACGCGTTCACTCATATCGAAAAGATCACAGAACGAAAGCTCCAACTCTTGCTCCCTTTGCTTCCATATTTACCATAGAAATTGTTTTTCATTCTCTCGCGATCCTTATTTGTATGCAACACTCGTGATGGATGCATCGGCCGCAGCACAAAGCAAAAAGACAAGCGGGAATAAAAGAGACGAGAGGACGACGCGAAAGCTAAGGACCGCAAAGATGAACGCGGCCTGGTTTCAGCTTTGAAGTCAAACGTATATCTCTTTCCGCTTTATCTCTAATAACTCGATCGTATATATTTTTCTTTGATCAATTTTCAGAACGCATGACGCGAATTGAGGTTTAACGGGGCGGTATATTTTATCCGTGTCCTTTGCCGGTGAATTCCACTGAGTTCGTGGGTTTTTTGATTTTTAAACCGATAACTCGATTTTACTTATCGGTAATTGAGCAATAAAATATAGCTTTGACAAAGCAACATTATATCTTGGTTGTCAATGAAATCAATGACACTTATATTTAATATATTTATAAACGATTACAACAATAAAAGATCATAGAATTGTAGTAAAAATTGATAAAGTTCTATTAAATTTTAATATATAATATAGTAATTTTTTAGGATAATGCAAGTTTGTCCCCCCATTACAAAAAAAGTATAGTAATTTTTATTACAACATTTTTCTCCGTGTAGTGATTATAAAATGTTTACACATTTTTAATAGCAAAATCTCACGCATTCAAAGAGCTTCTTTATACAAATTTCTTGGCCAGAAAAATCTGTAAAAGTTTTAGTTAGAAACTTTCACATTTCTTTTAGCAGTTATTTTGCTCCCTCAAGCAGAGAACTTTAAAAAACTAAAATAAGTTTGTAAAAAAAAATCTCAACATCATTGCAACTTTCTAAACTTACCTGTTTTATTTTAAAATTTTTTTAAATCACTCTTTTAAAGAAGTAGTACATTGAAAAAAGTGTTTCCATTAAATTGTCTGTAAAAAATTATACATTTAATTAATATACACGAAAATAAATTCTCTACTAAAAATTACAATATAGTCAATCTTAATGTTTTAACAGACTGACATTGTTCGAAAAATTACAATAGTTTCTTGTAAAAATCGCTATAGTTCTAGTAAATTTTGCAATGGTTTCTTGCATATAAAATTTAATATATATAGTTTTGATAAATTTTACAATAAACTATTGTATAATTTTTAGCACAGAATTTTTCTCCGCATGTTGTTATGCAACCCATTGTGCATTACTGAATCGACCGAAAGAAATGAATCTCGCGCAAACACTTTATTCAGCAATAATTATTGTCCGGCCGCCTGCGACCAACTGTCTTAATCCCTCCGCGGTCCGAGCGCCAGCCTCCGAGCTGAGACAAAGGCTAGCTGATAAGACAAGCCTTTGTCGCAGCGAGAGACGAAACGCCGCCGGGCTCGCTCGGCGCGGATGTTGATGCATTCCGCGACGAGCTGGCACCGGGAGTGCCGAATCGGCACTGCACGTGTGCGCCAACCGGAAGAAGACGGTACGGTGTCCGCGGGCAGGCCGACGAGGCAGGTATGTTGAAAAGTGTATTGACGTGATATTTTTTTGATAATAATAATATTGTATTTCACTCTTTTGATTCTATTGTTTGCTTTACTCTGCGTAGACTGCTAATTCTGGTAATAATTACTTAATTTCAAAAACTTTTTTAATTTTTAAAAATACTACGTAAAAGATTTGTTTACGTGTGTAGCTTCAGATTAAAATTACATAAAATACAAAATTTTAGGAGAATGAAAATTCATAAATCTCTTGAACCTCCAGTTACGTATTTTTCTGCATCGATAGTTTAATATATTATTATGTTCTTTATTAATCTTAAAAAAGAGTATCTCAATAATACGTAAAATTTTTAAGAGACTTAAATTACGTCACATCTTTCCAAAAAACTACGTTTCAATTATTGTTAGGCATTTATTTTATTTCAATTAATATGACTGACAATGTTTTACATTTTTGTGAGAAGGGCCAAAATCATCCTGGGAAACCCGTTCAGCAAGTGAAGATGAAAGCAATCCGTCAGATTCTGACAATGATAGCCGGCCAGGTGGATCTAGCTCGAGGAAAGAAAAGAAGAAAAAGACGACATCGAGAAAGGAAAAGAAAAAAATCAAGCAACCAGCAATGTTTTACTCTGATGCTCAGTTATCAGGATTATTGAAGGACGTTGTGGGGAAAGGTAACTTTTATTTTTCCTTTTTAAAAGCAATATTTTTTATAATCAATCAATCTTATTAAAGTATTTAATAAAGTCCAAAAAATTTTTATTTTAAAATAATTATACACTTCTTAAATTGAAAACAGCCGTTCCATCGTTAAATATTTTAATCAGACAACCATACTGAGAAAAACTTTTTGTAAAAATTAAGTTTTTTAAATTACTATTTTAATGGTGCTCATGGGACACACTCATATTTTAATAATTTTTACCACAATTTTAGTATTTTTTGCAATATATTTCGTACATTTTACAATAATTTTACAAATTATATAGTAAAATTTATTAAATATATTGCAAAAAATACTAAAATTGCGGTAAAAATTATTAAAATATAAGTGTGTCCCATTAGTACCAATAAAATAGTAATTTTTTACAAAAAATTGTTCTCAGTGCAGGTTATATACATTTACTTGACGTACTCTCAACCGCATCGTTCGGAAGTACGATTTCAATTTCCCTTTCGCGCAAGATAACTTTCTAATCTCTCCACGCACCTCAGACATGCAAGAGGCGCTGCAGTGGCTAAAGGAGTCGTTCGAGGAGGCGATAGAGGATCGCGACGAGGAGAACAGCGAGGGCCTGGCCCTGGTCCCGCTGACCGTAGAGACGTCGGCCGCCCTGGACTCGCCCAGCTTCCAGCGGCTGCTGCGCGCCATGGGCATCGAGTCGCCCGATCTCGAGGAGGCTTACTGGCGCATACCCGCCAGCATGCTCAGCGTCACCGTGAAGAAGCGCTGCAACATCATAGATATGGCCCTGCGCGGCGAGTTCGTCGAGGAAGGTGAGCTCGTTACTTTTAACTTACTGCTTTTTTTTTAATTCTTTTGTGAGTAGTTTTTTCGCTTCTAGACGCGTGCTATTATTGATATCTTATATCAAATTTGTCGCTTGATTTAAAGCTTCTGACAAGGAGAGTGTCCCAACTTTGGGTCACGGATTTTCTTGTAACTTCGGGACATGTTTTCTAATCTTAAAATATGAAGAAAGCCGTGTTCATTCGGTGTAACCCTCGATTTATCAAAATTTATTTTTGTTTATTCACTTATAACTTTTCAACAGTTAATTTTAAAGCACTTTAACTCCCAGCGTTCGAAAGGCGAGATCAAATTCTATCGATCAAAAAAAATGTTGTCCAGAAATCTTAATTTGTTTCAAAGTTATCGTCAAACAAAAAATAACCATTAAAATAAGTTAAAATTACGTCAATGAACTTTGTATGCTATTTTAATGGTCGTTCTTTGTTTGACGATAACTTTCAAACAAATAAAGATTTTGGACAACATTTTTTTTTTAATCGATAGAATTTTATCTCACTTTTCGAACGCTGAGAGTTAAAGTACTTTAAAATTAACTGTTGAAAAGTTACGAGTGAATAAACAAAAATCAATTTTGAAAAATCGAGGGTTAGACCGAATAAATGTGGCTTTCTTCATGTTTTAACATTAGACAATATATCCCGAAGTTACAAGAAAATTCGCGACCCAAAGTTGGGGCACTCTCCTTGTGAGTTTATTTTTGACTTAAAATTTATAAATTGTTAGCTATTTTGTAGTAGGAGGGTCGGAGGAAAACCATGGGGGTGTGGAGTACTCGACGCTTACGGGTGTCTTGACCGTAGAGAGGCTGCATGCTTACTCGCCCCTCGAGGAAAAGGCACGTAAGATGCCGAGACTCGGTGAGGTGCTTATGGCGTCTGGGGAAAGGGTTGTCCGCCGGCAGCCCCGCTAGAGACGCTTGATGGACAAGCTTGAGACGAAGTGTCTGGTGTCCTCCGGCCTCCTGCAATTTTTACTGTTACCATCGTTAAAAAATTTCCTTTTCGAAATCTAAACTTAAAACTTTTTGTTCCCTGCGATATTTAAAGCTTTTTTCTGTTGTCCATTTACTTCTGAAATATTTTCTTTTTCATTTTTCCTTCCTCAGATACAAAATCAATTACTCTCTCATCGTTTTAGTAAATTTATTTGCAAATATTAATGAAATTAAGACGCAAAAATAAAAGCTTAAAAGCTTTGTTATTTAAATCGTTTAGATTTTTGTGCGCAATTTTTTTTATCGTCGCATGATAAATGACGTGGATGAAAACTTATTGACTGATTATGTATCAGCGCAATATGCATTTCAAAATTAGAATTGTTCTAGATCATTTCTTTAAATTTCCAATAATTCTTGTCATATAAATGTTTAATCTCTTCTATAATTTAAAATTCAAATCTGAATATACAATGACATTATAACATATTATCGGAGTCTTTAATACACTCTACTAAAGTAGGATGCACTTTTAATTTAATTTAATAATAAACATGTAAAAAAATTAATACTTTCACTTTATTAAAAAGGTCACAATAAAAAGAATTATGTAAAAAATTATTTCTCTTCTCAAAAATATAATAGAACATACATTTTTTTACTACAAAAAGAATAATAAAATAAAATGTTACTTATAGCCACTCCGATCGATTTGGACAATTGTGATACAGAACCTTTACAAGAACAACGCCAAGTACTTGACAGCGACGATGAAAGCGATACAACGGTAGAGGCGGCAAAAAAATCAGCTATACAGAAAAAATACCAACTAATCGACACCGACTCGAGCGATGAAGAGGATAATGTAACAAAAGAACCGGAAAAGGCGCAAGAAAAAAAATTACCTAAACAGAAAAAACACCGAGTTCTCAACCGCGACTCGAGCGATGACGAGGACAATGCAGCAGCAGAAGTGGAAAAGCCGGAAGACAAAAATTCACCTGTGCAAAAAAAACGTCGAGTTTTTGACAGCGACGAAGAAGATACTACAGTACCCGAAGCGGAGAAGTCGGAAGGAACAAAATCACCTACGCAGAGTAAACGCCGAGTATTTGACAGCGATGAAGAAGATAGTACAGTACCTGAAGCGGAAAAGGCGGAAGAAAGAAAATCTCGTATACAGAATAAACGCCAAGTATTTGATAGCGACGAAGAAGATGCTTCAGTACCTGAACCAGAAGCAGAAAAGACGGAAGAGAATATAACACCGGAAGCGGAAAAATCAGTAGAAAATATGCCGTCTACGCAGAAAAAACGGCGAGTACTTGACAGCGACGAAGAAGATAATACAATATTAGAAGCGGAAAAATCAATAGAAAAAGAAACACCTTTGCAGAAAAAACGTCGAGTAATTGACAGCGACGAAGAAGATAATGTAAGACCAGTTCCGGAAAAATCGATGGAAAAAAAATCAGTTCGTTCTTTAAGCGACGATGAAAATTAAATTAAATAGTGCCTTTTATCTGCATTTAAAAAGATTTACGTTACTTTAACTCTTTATTATACTTTATTTCATTTCAGTAATTTTTTATTAGCAACAGTGGTGGAACTATTGTGCCTTATAATACTTACTAGTTTATACAGAAGTATTTTATAAGAAGTATCAAGTATATAAATGTATAAATGTTTTACAAATAATAGCGACTTTATACAAAAGTGGATAATTCATAAATATAAAAAAATTAAAGGTTTCTGTAAGAAAGCGCAGCAACTGCTGCGTTCGTTTGAAGGCGAATCTTTATAATACTTTAGGAGAGCACCTTGTAAGTGCTGCCACCTGTACGAAAAATGTTAAAGCATTTGGCTACAAAAATGGCTTGCTGTTTCTACATTTTACGTTTAAAGTTTTCATTTTTTAATGGATGCGTGAATGAAAGACATAAATATATAGTTTTAGTTTATAATTTCAAATTAGTTAGTTTTTTTCTGTGCGCAAGTTCTATATTTTTTGATACCATTAATAATACTGAAGTCACAATTCTCAAATTAAATATTATAATTGCGTTATATTTGCGAATTTTCACGAAACCAGTTTTTTAACTTTGTACTACTTATTGTAAAAATCGATTTAATGTATTGATACAATAAACGTTTTGTAAAACATAGATACAATTTTTTATTTTCATTTCAATGAATTTGGTTTTCCATCAACGGGGATAATTATAACTAAAATTTGAGGCATGTAGCCTATAATAATGAAGTAAATATTGCATGTTCAACTGTAAATTAAAAAAAGATATTACAATTATATTCATTGAATAAAAAACCTGTTCCTTTTTCATTCATCATCGCCATCGAATTATGAGCAATTTAAAGCTCTAAAATAGCGTAATAAATAAATCAATAATAAAAGCGAATATTTTGATAATTTATTTTTTTTAAACAATTATCTAACGATTCAACTTTTTCGTATTCTTTACATTATCTTTTATGAAAAGTAATGCTTCTTAAATATAAATATATTTTAAATATAGAATCATAAAATTCATTTACATATTAAATTAATAAATTTAGATAAATTGTAAATAGAAAAGTGATAATTTTAAGCCGTTTTAACATCACTTAATTGCTACTTTGCTAGTGCAGCTGTTAAAAAAGGTCGTAACAAAGCCTGCCCCCGTCCAAATACGGTCACAGGACGGTACGGCAATCGGTCGCGTCGCAGCAAAAGAGCAGCGCCAGCTCCTCGCACTCCTGCTCCCCTGGCCATGCGTTAGCCATCGTGGACGACTCTACTCCTTTTGATGGGCAGGTGAGGAGTCTTCCGGCGCGTGTCAACGACTCGCTGGCTGCTCCCTCTCTCTCTCTCGGGCGCGCGCCGGGGCCGCAGAGCCGCAGCTCCCCGGGAGAATGCCGCCGCCGCGGTTTTCTGCATCGGCAGCGGCAGCTGCCGCGTCCGCGGCGTCGGCGGACCGTCGAAGACGTCGCGCAGGTGTTCGACGGCGAAGAACGTCGACGCGAGAACTCCGTGTCTCGCGGATTCTCCACCAAGGGAATATGAACTAGGAGGAGGCAGCGCCCGCTAGACAGAGCTATACAGCTCTGTATGGGAGACGGGCTTGCAAGCCTTTTTATATTAATATCCGATATTAATCGAAGCGCCGCTTTCCTTGCGCTTGCGTCGCTGTGTGGGTGGCAACTGGGCAATGCGCACGTTGAATTTGTGTGCGTGCAAAGCGAACCAGCCAATGACAGGACAGGCTTGCGTCCATCTGCTGCGATGCTTTTTGTGTGTTGGTGTAGCTTATAGGTGTTAGTGCTCTGCGTAGATTGAACAGATTGAGCTTTAAATGAAAGAGAGGTGAAGAGAATATAAAGGAAAACATAGGGCAAAATTAGAAATTACAGCTCGTTCAAAATTATTCTCGTAATTTTTACCCGCGTTTGTATATCTATATATACTGCTACCGCGCGTCGTTTGTTTAAACTGACGCAAAAACAGTGTTGTATATCTATTTATACAAATGTTCTATATCTGCCCATAGAACTATCTTAATTGTATGAAATGCATTAGAAGTTTCAAAAATTTTCTGCAACAAAAAATCAGTAACTCAATGATTTTTTAGTTTTAACTTTGATACCTAAATGGCACTGAAATGGGTTTCTAACAAATTATTTTAGAAATTTGTAAATTATATTAAAAAATTTATAATTATTTTTTAGAAGTAAAAATCAAAATATGGAATTTAATTACATAAAAGAATTAAATAAAGCAATTAAAAATTTATTATAAAAATTGTACAAGTACTAAACAATAAGTAACGCACAGAAAATGCTTCCCCTGTATACAATATTCTGCTTTTATCCGTCCATACTCCATCGCTGCTGCGGCCTCTCTCTCTCTCTCTCTTTCTCCCTCAAGACAGCCGCAGAGACAATTTTAACCGCGAGGCGTCCACGTGCATTCTAAACCGAACGCTAGCCTCCGCGGCAAACAGAACGCTGTGAGAGGTAGCCTCGCCGTATACCGGCCGGCACTGCCGGCAGGAAAAATGGAGCGAGGGGATATAACCGCCCCATGCGAGCAAATGTCTCGTCGCCGTCGGAACACGTGGTCTGAGTGGTAAGGAAACATGCGCGCCACAGAGCTGGTAGCGCGACCGCCTTCGATTCATGTTCGCCTGGTAGAAGCGCGGGCTCCTTATACGGATGTAGGTGGGAGCGCGCGGCCTCGACGTGCCCGCGAAGCGCATGCGCTTCGCTCTGAATCTGCTGGCCGATGTATATACGTAAGTATATCTAGGTATAGGACAGTTTGTTTTTCTCTCGTATCAAACTTGCACTGAAGCATGGGTATGAATGATTGGAAAAAATGATATAGGTAAAGTTAGTACAGAGAATGATGTTATAAATATAGGAAAAAATTTATTTATTTATTTATATACTGCAAGTGGCAAATTATCATTGAAATTCAAATATTAGTACAATATCAGTATTGTAAATTTTAATAACATTGTTAGAACGCGATATCAGATTTTTCTTAAATATAATATTCTAAGTCTACTTATGCTTATAGTTTTTTTAAAAATATAATCATTTTTGTTGTTTTATTACATTTTAGTCATCTAAATTTTGATTAGAATAAAAATAGAACTATTGCATTTATAGCTATTTATACATAATTAACAGATGGTAATTATAAATATTTATACAAATATATAAAACTTATACAAATTACATACTGCAAATTTTAATGTTCTATTCCATTTTGCAGTACCAAAGCACGCTACAGTTTCTTTTAATAGAAAAATTCTTTTAAAAGCCTTATAAATCAATATAAAGTAAATTGTCTATAAGTATAAAAACTTCACAATTTGTTTATTTTTTTCTTTTCACTAATGTGAACCCATCTTCATCCACTTCCATATTATTTGGTGTTTCATCATCACTGTCAGAATCTACTGTTTGAATAATTTTAGGATTTTTCTCTGCAAGCCAAGGTTGAAGAGGACACAGTTTAGAAAATTCACTTTCTAAAATTTGAATGTTATTTTCACATAAGTAACGATTAAACTTCATAAGTTCTTCTGCCACTTGACGTGCACTCTCATCTTCTAATTGAGTATTGAAAGAAGTATCCAAGTATTCTTCTAATTCATCAGTAATGTCACCTAAATCCAGTTGTTCGTTCATCAGCATAAACTGATGTATGTAGTCGCAAAAATCTTTGGCTTGGTCCGGTCTTCCCATTCCATGTTCGACTGCCATTTTTAATGCTGTCCAATTACTGAATACTCGTTTTATTCCTTCCATCAAACCAGTACTTCGATCCATTGTGATTAATTTAATTCAGTATTAACTTTCCTAAAATATTTGTAAAAAAAATATTGTACATTAGATTTTACATCCAATAAGCTGTTTAAAATAAAGATTTTTATTTATTAGAACTTTGTTGTGCATTTATTTAAATTTTCATACTGCTGACTGAACTTTGATGCATGCAGTGCAATTTCCTTAACATTTAGACTATCGAAGTGACTTTTTTGGGGTAATCTGGTCCATGAAAAAGAGGCTACTCCGATATTCTATAGGTTAAATTATCGAATTACAATACTAACTTTATAATAAACACTGCCTAATAATAACTTACCTATTAATTCTTATAAGAGTAAGACTTATTTATCAAGTTGAGCTATTTCGTACCGAAAAAGCCTACGCTTCAACAATTAGAAGAAAGAAAAACAAAGCTACAGACCATGCTGTAGTTGAAACTAACCGTAACCTCAAACGCAAACTCGAGGATTGCAGCTGGACACGCGTGAAGCAAGCTGCAAGTTGTCGGGGCTGGAAGAGGCTGGACAAAATGAGATAACGTAGGAAGTATATCTATATATTAAACTACGTATTATATATTATATGCATATATGCGTAATACGTTCGCGACTATTTACACCATGAATTTGGCTGCATGCCGTCCTGAAGAGCATTTTGTCCAGTAACCCCTGCAAGTTGCTGCTCTTCACGAGCAGCCGACGGATCAGACAGATTCCGTATATATATAGCATAAGAGAAACGTCACCGTCAGTCAGAAGCAGGCGTGTGCGCGCGCAAGAGTGTCGTCTCTGCGGATTCCGGACTGCGCGAGTCATCTGCGGATTGTCACGATTTCAGCAGGCGAACAGAAACCTCGAGCTGGTGTTCCGAGCGCCAAGCAACTGCCCGAGCAGAGCTATAAAGGACGCGACACGCGCAATGCGTTCTTTTACGCGTTTGTAGCATATTCTTGTAGTATACGTAATAAGAGATTAAAATTGTTTTAGATATTAAATAATACACTTACGTTGCAAATGTAAGCAAGACACTGTGTAATAATTCTGAAACGGATTTATAAATATTACACTTTCAATGTTACAAATTGCATTTTTTTACTGTAAGTTGAACTTATTGTAAGTGTACATAACAATATAATAGGTGCTTTGTAAATACATATTTAAAGAAAGTATTAATAAATATAAACAATTTTTATTCTCAAAGTATTAAACTGTTACAATTAAATGTTTTAAACATGCAGTTAAAATTACTATTAAAAAGCAGAAGTGAATTAAAGTTGCTATATTTTACATCTAATAAAACCAGTAACAATTATTTACATCATTAGTTACTATCAATTATATTTTTGTATAAAAGTAGTTAACGACTTTTTAACTATTATGTTTATAGGATTTATATGGTTTATATAATTATTTTATCGATTAAAATATTAAATTGTCCTTTGAAAGTTTTTTAAGGTAAAATGTATTATAACAATTTGTACTTTAAGATCAAGCTTACATTTTAAATATTATAATGAGTCAATGTATCAATAAAGATATTCTATAAAAATGGTTGTGAATAATTTATTCAACAGCTTTTATCTTTGTTACATACCTTCTTATCTACATGGTTATTAATATTAACAATAAAATACAATAAAATGACTCTTACATTTGAGAGATAAGTAAATTTTTATGAAGCAATACAAATTTGCTTTTTTCTACGTAGCTATATAATGTAAGACTTTATTTAATAATGTATCCGTGTTAATTTGCAAATATTGAATAACAATTTCTATCAATAAAATACCAGCAGAAACAAAGTATCCTGCAGCTAAGATAATAATAAGTGGTATGCAAGAAATGGACTGTGCACTATTATTGGTTTTGTCTTTATTACCAGAGTGATACTTTGATTCAAACAGCTTATTTAAACGCGCATGAAGAAGTGCGGATTCTTGAATCTTTAAAAGAAAATAATGAAAACGTTCGACGTAGGGTGACGCTTTTTCAAACAAATAAGTACTTCTACCGGAAGAAAACAATGGCTCAGCTATCCTGGCAATTGAAGAACCATTTTTATTCATGTAATTATCTATGTATATTTTTGCAGAAGTAATTGTCATTATACAAATGTAGTTTTTCATCTCAAACAGCTTTTTCGCACAATCCCCACTGTTCTGTATAGTATTTCGAGTTCTGTTAGCGATATTCAATAGGTGTCGGTCGCTTTCGTCAGGTAGGAAAATTCGATCATAATTCAATCGAGTAACCTCCAGTAACAATCCCGATTCGTCAATGTGTTGCATAGTATCGAACGGCACTGCTGTCCGCGACAACTGCGAACTGACGAGCTTCGAAAAGAAAACTGTAGAATAAATTAAGGGCATGAAAATGAAGCTGCCAAGAACTGCTCTGTCAAAGAAACAAAGAGGTCGCGAAATAGAATGGAAACCCAAGAATAACGGAAGAACATCGAAAACTCGGAAGTGCGCAGTATTGCGACTGTGATACCGTCGTAAAACATTGACGAACAGAACAGTAGAAATCGGTATTACGCAGATGAACAGAAAGATAATTTCAAAAGGCACTGTGAATCCGCTTGTGTACAATATTGGTACTAAAGCGATAAAAGGCTCGTTGCCGTAAGCTGTATCCAGGAGAAGGCAGCGGCTTTCGTTCAAAATTAAGTTCAAGCTCGCTAATGGTATAGGTAATATATTTAGTTCATCGTCGTGTAGCTTTCTTGATACTTCTTCCAGAACTTGAGCGAGAGGAAAATTACTTCCAAAATCCACGGCAACTTCCAACTTGAAATTCATCGATTCGAAGATAATCTTTGTTTCTACAAAATGCTGGCCCACAATTCGCAAAACCTTTCCTCGATCGTCGTATGACGCATTCAGAAACGGGTAGAGGTGAAACAATGGTATTTTTATTGCACGCTTGTTTCCGTCGTTCAATTTGTTTGGAAAAATTGTGGTATTCAATTGAAAATCACTTTTGAAGTAGCTGTTGAAAAACGGATTGAAATAATGAAGGGATAAATCAGATTTTCTTAAAACGTCTACTTCCAGAATGGAAAAGTCCAAATATTTTTTTGACCAAGCATATTGCAGTATGTCGCTGTAATTATTACCTGTCAAAATATTACTAGTGAATAAAACGACCAAACACTTTGGACGTACATTTTTTGGGGACCATTTTTTAAAGAGATCTAACAAAGTCTTTACACTTTCAGTACTATTAACAACGTCAACGTTTTTAATTGCCTGCAGGATTAAATGTACGGAAACCTGTCTGGGATTTTGAAACATCGATAAATTTAACAATATTTTATCAATATTAAAATTTAATTTTGATAAATCGAATACAACCGTTGGAACGTTTTGAGATATTTCACTAATTAGATAATAGTTTTGATGAGTATCAATACTGTTGATAAAAATGCTCACTTGATAAGGCTTTAATTCGTTTAAAAATTTTTCTGCTAACAAATAAAGCCAATCTGGATTTTTAATGTTATGCAACATTATCTTATTAATATTCAAGAAAAATATTAATAGCGTTAAAATTCGCATCTCGCACTTCCTACGCACTTCAATAAGAATTTAGAAATATTTCTGAACTTTCTGTCTCGAACCATTTCACATACTTGTGCAAAGAGAGCTGTATAGTGAACCAGGATAGCGAGTAAAAGGAATTAATAAATTAATGCCACTCGATCTTCAAAAACTCTGTTGTAAAATGCGAACGCTCTTTATTTCTAAAAGCTTCACCGCTCGACTGACTAAAGTAAATTGACAGTTCGAACTAACTATCAAGAGAAATTGAAGTTTTATTTCAACGAGTTAAAATTTTTCCTTATCGTTTTTTGAAAAATGTCTATTTACGTTTATTCGACGCCGTATTTATCATTTACACTGAAAAATTTCAGACTTATTTTAAAACGTATACTGTTATCTTCTCAATACAAACTTGGTATATATTATCGATTTGTAAAAAAGAAAACACATTTTTTTCATTATCAGTACGTCTAGACTGCGACCTACTTTTCTGTTAAAATTTTTAATTTTTTTCACGAGAAGTAATTTAAATTTTACTTTGAAAATTTTAGACGTTAACGGTTTTTTCTACACGACATAAATATATTTATTCAATATGTTGCTACAAACATTAGCTCGTGCACAAAAGAAAATGAAAAGACAATTTGAAAGGTTGATACGAAAATGAAACTTTATTTAAAAGATCTTATCTCGACGACTTCTCAAAAAGTAATGGCGGCTCCGCTTCTT
>UCOL01004620.1:0-14064 GCA_900474335.1 Ormyrus nitidulus
GTGTATTAAATATTCCTACAAGTATATTAAATTTGTTGCATAAATCAAGTTTGGCCCCCGATTCATAAAAAATATAGTAATTTTAACTTAAACATTTTTCTCCGTGTACTATTATTCTTCAATAGATTTTATGGTGATACTTTAATTAACTATTAATAAATTATGAAAGCATAGATTTTCTATACACTACACAAATAGATGCATTTAACTGTATTTGAATTTTCATAATTCATAATGACGTGTATGGGTTTTGATCGCAAAGCATTGAATGATCAAGTTTATTAAATTTTAATGGTTTTCCATTCAATTTTTTATTTTTTCTCGACTCGAAACGATTCTTTCGAAATTCGAATTTTATTCTCGACGAAATTCGAATTTTGAAAATCTCGACAACGATTCGAGACGAGCACTTTCAACTTTTCTTCGAGCGAGCAAAATTAAAAAAAGAGAAGGCCCGACGACGTGAAACGAGCGCTCGCGCTTCCCATCAGTTCATTTCTGTTTACATTTGGACTCAAAATTAACGAAGTTTATTTATATCGCCTTATTCAATTTCACAAGAAAACATACAATTTGCAATTTGATTTTACAATTAAAAAAAAGGTACGTATCTTTACAGCTTTCACATACTCATTACACATCCGAGCTGCTAATACAGAACCTAAAAGAGAAATAAAAGTATCGTCTTGGAATCGTTTCCCGTGAATAATAACAGTATCGCATGCTTTTTTTCAGCGGAAAATATTTATCTCGATCACCGTCGAACGTCTAAGAGAACTCTAAAACAATGAAAAAAATCACTTTCAAACAGCCGTCCATCCTCGACTTCGTCAAGAACGACGCCTTCCTCTGCAACTTGGAGGACCACTACGGCGTCGAGATCGACGACTGTCTAAAGTCGCTGATCGAAAAGAAGGGTTATGACAACTACGCCGCCTTCTCGCAGCTAAGCACAAAGCAAAAAGTCGAATGCGCCTTGGGCTGCGACCTGGCCGACGCGCAGAAAGATCTGGTCATCGGACTGGCGTTCCTGGTCAAAAGGGCGATTCATTTGTGCAACACGCCGCTGCCTCAGTCTTATCCCTGAGAAAATTCGTTTTTTAGCTATAAAATTTGTCGCGTAGGTCACGTAGATCACTAAAAATGTGCAAAAAGTTCGAAAATGAATAGTAAAAATAGAAAAGAACGTTTAGGTTAAACGTCTGCCTTGGAAATCGGAAACCGTTTGTTACTTACACTTACATACTCAGAAGTGCTTGCAAGAAAAGTAAGGAAAAAATCGTACAGGGAAAACGTGATGAGGACCTTATTACGTCCTTTGTTTTTCGACATAAGAAATAAGAAAAATATGATAATGTAATATGCAGAAAGTCCCGCGTTCTTTATCTATAAGTAAAATGCGTCCGGTTTATCTGACCTTTTATGTCACATTTATTTATTAACTTCTGTACTCGTTAATATTGTACAAATTTATTTGATAAAAACATTCCAACAAAATTCACGCAACTGTCTTTTTATTTCCGAAAATTTTAGAAAATTTTTTTATACGCTACACTGTGGTAGTAAAACTAACATTATCTGTAAGCGCAAGGCCAACACATTATCACAATAATTAAAAGCGTAAGTACGATACACATAAATAAGTTTTAAGCCTTCAAATCGAAATAGAGGGTGAATTCAAATGTTATAAAAATCGAACGATCAAAGCACACTGCAGCGGCTTTGCCTCACCATCAATCAGGTTGAAAAGGTGAAAAAGAATCCGTCCGCGGCGCTCGGATCCGGTATAACCATTCAGCCGATGTGCATTAAATTAATCGACGGCTCGATTGCTCGGCCTGGTAAAGAGAGCGCGGATATTCAGACGCACAGCGAACGCCGCGCGGCATAATGCACCCTCATCGTTTCGATTGCGCGCGAGATAATCGAAAATCGATTGAAAGCAACGCCGCGTCGAGAGGCTCGACGGTGTAAGGCGAAGTGAAGGAAAACAGTTCTGGGAAAGGGGTGTATAGAAGTTTCGTTCGATTTGCTTCTTGAAAGGAGCGTATGATTGTGAGATTGTGGGGAAAATAAACGACGATATTTCTCTGCCTTTTTCCACTGATATATTTGAGAAAATTAATAGACGTAGTTTCTTAAAGATTCTAGAATAGAGAATATATGAAGATCCCTGTTTGAAAAGTCGAGATTGGGCCTCAGAACTCCCACAAGTGTCTTTAACAAACCGGTCAAGGCAATTAATGAACTTCACAGATTTATTAATTGTCTTGACTGTTTTTTTTTTTAACTCTAACCACTTTTAAATAACTACCTTTTTATTAGGACTTTTGTTAAACGCTACGTAAGTCTAGTCTTGACAAAAACAATACCACCGATCAATGTTCCGAACTGTATAAAACTCATTTTATTCATTTTATCAAAACATCAGTCAAAACTCTTCTATTACAAAATAAGAAAATTTTGAGACTAATTTAAAATTCCCATCGTCACTTCCCCCCAATCCCTTTGTCCGACACGGCAGCCGAATTTAAAAAAATTCATCCTGACCGTCTCGCACCTCTCATTGCACGTACGTACATCGATCGTCTCTCCTTCCCAAGTCCGTCTCTCTTTCTCTGGGAGCGAAACACCACCGGCTGTATCGAGTGTCGCGACTTTCTTCCGTCGGGGGTGCCGGTATTCGGTGTCAAGAATTTAGCCGGGCACGTGGACGAGCTTGAGATTTCAAACGTCGACCGTTCGATTATTCGCGCCATCCGAATCTTCGAAACCGTTGTTTGTCGAGAGGCGAAGTTCGAGTTTCGAAGTTAATATAAATATACATACGTTTTCAGCGCGGAGAGATTATATATTTTTTGCCTTGAGCCGGAGAGCGAAGTCGAGTATTATGAATGAATCGAGCAGTGAAATTTCATACCGGCACGTAGAAGGTTGGAGAAAAATCGCCGCGAGATTGTGATATTCGAGCTGGCGTTTAATGCCGTTGCGCTCTACGAATGCTACGATGCTACCTGTTTTAAGCTCTTGGAGAATTTAGATAAATATCGGTCCTTTTTATTTTCCGTTGTCCAGTAAGTAATTAAAAATTAATAAATTTGAATATTTAAAATCGTTTAAATTAATAAAGTTCACGAATTTCTAAATTAGAAAATGCATAATAAAATCAATAACGACCGTTCTCTTCCCTGTGTATTATTACACGCTCGTTAACATACGATAAACATAGTTCGTAAAACCACTGTAAAACTATAGTAACCTTCGATCCAATAAACAAAAGAATCCCCAAAAAACTCTACAAAACCTACCTGAAACTCAGGTGACACAGAGCCCTCCGCGACCAACCTATCCTGAATCCCAGTCGTCCAGCTCTATCGCCTCATCGCTCTCCAGCGGATGAGTTCTTCGTCGTCGACTAACTATAACGGCTTATACTCTCGGTCGTCGTCGTACGGGGGGCCGCCGCCAGTGGGAAAGTGAACTCCGCGCGCCTGCTACTCGAATGACCGCTGCCGCAGATGGAGGCTTTCAGCGCTCCGCTCGCGGAATCAAGCTCGATAATGAGCGGACTCGGGGATATATAGACCGCGAGATACGTTACGCCGATCGAAAACAATCTACAGAAGGGATATGTGCCGTCGCGGCCGCGCCAGCATTGAACTGCTTCGATAGGAGCTGCTACGGCTTGTTTACTGGACCCGCTGCTGCGAGTCCGGTGCGGCTGCTGGCTTTTTTCGGGGAGATGCTTAGATGGGGGTTAGTTACGTTTTGGGGATTTTCCTGAGGTTGGCCAGAGTTGAGCTAGGTAAGTGGAGGGAGGGCGATTTTTCTTGGAAATCGGGCGTGGCGGGTTGCAAAACTCGTCCAAGTTGTAAAAGCTTCGAAATCACCAATTGTTTTGAGAATTTATCGTTGTGCATGAGTTTTTCTTTTTCAAAAATTTAACTAATCGAGTATACGAAGACAAGTTAAGTGTGCCTAAGAAAATAAAAATTATCATGCAATAAATTAATAAAAAGTATGATAACAAAACTAAAAATAACGGTAGATTTGCTTGAAAAACGATTTCACCTCCAATAATTTCAAGTAAGTGATAATACTTTAATCGCACTTAAATGAATATTCTTTCCTGATTTATGAAAACTTATTACGACCGTATAATATATCAACTCTGATCAAGGCGATTCCCCAAAATACAATACGTATAGCACCCAATAACCGAAAATCGTCGCGGAATCGTTAAGACAACGTCGGCGCCTCAGATCCCGAATCCCGACACACTCGATAAAATTTTAACGTTCCGATAAAAAAATGACAGATTATAATATAGTTCGGTTGAAAAACTGCAAGACGACGTACAAAGTGGAGCGACGATTCGTTTATCGCGAGAGAGACCGGCAATCGCGTTATTGTTTTCGCGCTCGGCTTTAAATATTTATCGAGGAGTCTTTATTTAGCTTTGGAAAGCTTGGAAAGTATAATGCTGAATTAATCAGAGCCGGAAAAATCCTACGGAAAATAGTCGACGTGCATAAGTCATCGTAGTTATTAATTTTCTTGAATTATGGTATACTTGACTCTCTTGACCTTTGCTTAGTCTAGGCAGGAAACAATAAATAAATAGTTGCCGCTGCATTCCGAGATGCTCGTAATAAGCTTCTGCGAGCAATGCATTATTACTAAAAATTATAATTTTTTTTTTTTTACTAATGTTACTAAAGTTTGTTGACGTAAATTTTTTGATGTGCCATGACTATTTCCGTCGTTCCCAGTCTTTATGTGCTACCGTAAGCTCTGCTTATTGCACTTATAGCGATTCGCGGGAGTTCTTCCCTCTTTCGTGTTGACGAAAAAGGTTAATGACTGGTAACGCTATTATAAAGCAAACGAAGCAAAATTTTTTATAATAATTAGCGAGTGAAATTTTCGAAACATTTTGTAAACAATTTTATCAATCGTAGTTTATCTACGTGCAACGTAAAAAGTGAAAAATTAAAAGATATACAGAATATACTTTTCGCCAATCATTTTTTTTATTTTACCAAATCCGTCTAAAAAATAGATTTAATACTAAAAAGATAAACAAAAATCCATCTGAAAATAATTAAAAAATTTTTCTTTCTCCACGTTGCGGAGAAAAGCTATAAAACAAAACAAAGTTGCGATCCACTTACCTATGTGAAAACCCCTTTTAAATCCTCCCTTCCTAATTTAAACTTACATTCATTACCGCAATTTGAGCAAAAACAAATTCCACCATTAAAACTGCAAGATAATAATGTTGCCTTCCCCGACAGTAAAGTAGGGCTCATAATCTTCCCCCCACCACTCAGCCCAACTCGCATTAAAAGTTTCTGAAAACTTCGGCCAAAGTATATACTCCGCCCGCGTAATCACCGCTTAAGCGTCGCGAGTAATTATCGCGCGTAGCGGCGACGCCACACATATCGGTTACGTCATGCGCACGTAGCACAAAGACCGGGCCGCCAATAAATTGCGCTGGCAAACACAATTATTGTGCGCTAGAGCTAATTTCCGAAATGTTTATCCGGCGCCCGTTGGATTTCGAATTGAGGAAAATTTGACAGTCGGAGTTTTAGGCGAACGCCGAGGATTACGTAAACTTTAGTTCGGGAGGGAGTTTTGCGCTTTAATTATTGTGAGGCGGCAAGTGACGGCGCGGCGCGGACTAGATTTTAGAAGTGGAATGCGGTGAATAATTTCGCGGGATTTATGAGGGTTTTGTTTCGAGCGTAATTATTGATAAATGAGGTGAGGAGCTTGCCGAGCGAATGTTTGATTCGTTAATAATTGGGAATTTGTAGATGATTAAAATTTTGTTTAATGATGAAATTAATTGGACGCGTTTGAACGCTGTAAAGTCAGTCTTATTGTATCGTTTTGTTTAAAAAACGTTATGCTCAAATAACAGAAATGAAGTGGAGCAGATTTTATTGCTTTCATTTCTTTTTATAAATAATTAACATAAATTATGAAAGGGCACACTAATACCAACAACACAAAAGTACTGTACAAATGCATATTGAGTTTTATTATCATTTAATCCATATTGCACGATATATCCACTACATCCACTTATATTTACAAGACGATTTTTATAAACTTTTTTACATTACATTTGATTGATGGTTATAGATTATGTATATGAAAACTTATCTCCTAATCGATTAGATGGTAACTTCTATGACTTACTTGCAAATTATACGTTTATACGCATTAACCATGACTACAGGATCACTTATCAGGATACAGTTTTACGTAAAAATCTATAAATTACAATTAAATACTTAATCCATATGTACACTCCTCTTTACATAGCAAACAGGAATACGCATACAAATTTCTTGTTTTTTTTTTTATTTAAGTATAAATTTTTTCCCTTTCTAAGTTAATCATCTCGCGGCTAAATATAAATCTCTGTCCCGAATCACTCGATGCTAAAGCGATCCAGAATCTATTATACTTAATAAAACTATAAAAATTTCGGTGAATCCGTTTACAAAAATTCGTACAAAAGAGATGCTAAGCTTCTGGATTCTGGATCACTTCGGCAGCATCGATTCGGCTTCGAAAAAAAGGGGAAAAACTTTATAGTATAAATCGTTCGCATTCCGCCTGTCGAAATATGAAAAAATACGAGTACGAGGACTCAAATTTTAAAATTCTAGTTTTCCGCTCGAGAAAATGCACACACATCTCCATCGTTTAATCACACATTCTCATTCCAGCGCGATTAACTCTTGGAACCATCGAGAACGTAATGTTAACGAAGCGGATAATACATATATATATATATATATATATATATATTTGACTGACGCTGAACTAATCAACGCCTTTGCATTGAAATACACTTATTTCTAAATCATTAAGTGCGTTCGGGAAACTCCCCAAATTTCCATCATCTTCATGAAAAAGAAGATGTAAGGATCCCTTTCGAAAGAAACGCAGTCGAAATATGTAACGAAAAATGGATTCGTTGTTAAAAAATTTCCTTAAGTAAAAAAAAAAAAAATGAAATCAAAACAATTTCGCAACGTTAAAAAAAACAAAGAGAAAACTAAAAAGGTAGAAAATGAAGAATTCACGGCTCTGCGCTGGAAGACGCAACACGAAAATAATTAAAAAAAATGGCTGGCGCTCAAGCTTCGAATGTAGAAAAGAGAGTCCGTTTTATCACAAAGAGTCGAAGCAGCAGCGGAAGAAGAAGCGAGATGATTCTGACGTAATTTTCACGAGAATTTCGCGGGGCAGCTTCTTCCTCGGGGCTCAGAGTCGTTCCTCCTCGACCGGCGGCCCGACGCTTCGCCGCGACCGGATGCTCGACCTCTGGATCATGCTGCTCCTCAGCGTCTCGCCTCGGATCGAGGCGCGCTTCGAGCTGCGCAGGGTCGAGCTTCGCCTGAAGTTCGGCGTCGGACACTCCGAGTCGTCCGCTTTCCTGGAAAATTCAGTTGAATTAGCGACTTTGTAAACGTTATGTGCGTAGGTACACGTAGATTTTGATTTAGAGAAAAGGAGGAGATTGCAAAGGGGGCTTTAGTCATGCTGAGGAGAGTAAATGTCTTGCAAGAGTACATAGGTAAAGAAAGGGGCGTATGATAATTGAGCTACTAACGAAATGGCCTTCCACAATTGTTGCATTCTGTAAAATTAGAATTTTTATGTTATTTTGCTTAATTCTTGACGGACGGACATTTTGCAAAAAAAAGAAAAAATCATCGGAATATCGTTAATTTTCATTGAACGTTCTCCCTTTGTTCTACTAATTCAATATTCTTTCTTTAAATTTTTAACTGCGCAATAAATTTCATTTTATTGAAATGTTGTTATCATCGGTAACTCTGCGAGCGCTTACGTATATATTTCAGATATAAGATTTACAGTTCGAAGGGTAAATGCCTCGTAACTTATTCGTAATTATCTCGAACGTCATACTTCCCTTTAGCCATTGTTCTAATTTTTTTTTCGTTTTCCAAAAGATTAACATTTTCCTTCATTGACTCGAGTCGAGTATCTTTTACCAACTTCTATGTATATATAAACGAAAACAATTTTTCGTCCTCAACGATAAAACCGCAGCTTCTAACAATGCCAAACCGAGAAGAACTAAGCCAAAAAGGCCAGTAGTATACTAACTTCATGAGACAGGGCATATCCCAGATTCCCTGATCCTTCCCGAACTCCTCGCCGTCCTGCAGCGTCTGCGGCAGCTCCTTGTCCAGCGTCTCGGGCAGCAGGAGCGCCAGCACCCCGCCGATCACGCCGAGGATGCCGAGGACGAGGAGGGGCAGCACCGTCGCCACCACGCTCAGGTAGACGACGAAGGGGGCGATTATGCTCGCCACGTAGCCCATTATGTGGATGAGAGCGACCCCCTGCGCCCGGACGACCGTCGGCAGGAGCTCCGCGGCGTACTGAAGACCAATGTTGTAGGAGATGTTCACGCAGAAGCGGCCCATTATCGCCAGCGTGGCCGAGTATATGTCTGAGGGAGATATAAATTTCGTATTTTCAAATTGTTTCGATAAATTTACTATTTTCAAATAGTAACTCTAAATAAATATATACTCACTGTCGGAAACGAGACTCGCCCAGACGCTGAAGATGCCGGATATGACCATGGAGCCGCAGGCGAGCCATCGCCTGCCCCATCGGTCGAGGACGAGGGTCAGGAAGGTGTCGGCCGGCAGCTCCGTCACCGAGGCCACCGTGAACGTCACGAAGACGTCGAGCCGCAGATTGTCCACGTTACGGACGTGGCCGTCGAACACCAGCGAAATTATCATCCTGGAATGGTTTCGAGGCGGTTAGCTACGTTGAACGTATAACGGTGTGCATTTTTTTAAATGGAGTCCCGAGGACGAATGGGATTTCAATCCGAAATGGAAAAACTGGCCAGTTTACCGCTGGAGATATAATACTTTTGATGTTTATGCTTCGTAGCTTGATGGTTATTGTCGATGCGCGCAATGCGTGCATTGTAAAATGACCTATCGAAGCCGTTTTATGAACCACACGGCACAGTTTACGACAAGCTCCACCGGGGCGAGATTTAATTTTGCAGTGAACGTTCAAGTTTTAAAAGCACTGCCCTGGAAATTGGATGAAAAGCGTAAGCAGCACTCACCAAATGATGACCAAAAGAATGGTGATCCTCCGCAGTCTCGGGCTTCGGAAGAGATCAATCACGGAATAAGATTTATCTGCTTCCTCTTCCTTCTGAATTCTGGCGCAGGTATCCTGTAAATAAAGGTTTTTATTTGCCGCGAGGTGTGCAAAGTGCGTAGATGGTAAAAAGATATACCCACACAATCCGGTTGCGCGCCGTTAATTTCCGCGTTAAGACCGCGAAACGATTTTTTTTTTTTTATATGCATACAATCGCGCGTCAGGCTTTAAATATAGCCGTAACACGCCGCGGAACGTTCTATAGCGCGGGATAATAAAATTCAACTTTTACGATCCATCCTGCATTACTCTTTCGTCATTAGCACGGAGCGCCGTAAAACGTTAATTCTAATCGGGTGAAGGATAAATTATCATTTCACTTATGTATGCTCGGCGATCGAAGCATAAAATAGAAGTGTGTATAGGAAATTTAATTAAGCGCAGTAAAGCTCAAGCATTTCGTATACTGTCTTATAATTATTGAAATTCAAACGCGTAAAGGCATTATCTACCTCGATTAATCTACTTCGAATTACAAACTTTATATTTTTCTCGAACGTCTCCCCCGCATAAAAGGACTGAACCGATAATCACAGCAGTAGACTGCACGCGGAGAAAAATATTGGAGCAAAAATTAGGATGTCTCTAATCGTTTGGTAAACCGAAAGATTTTCCTCTCCCAAAGCACTGACCTTAAAATCCTTGTAAACCTGATCCGGCACCTTGGTCTTGTTGATCCTCTCGAACTTGGAGAGGATGGTGAGGGCCTGCTCGATCTTGCCCTGACTGACGAGCCACCTGGCGCTCTCCGGCACGAGCCAGGGGGTGGCGACGGCCAGGACCAGCGGCACGGAGGTCGCGACGCAGGTCATGCGCCAGTCGGCGATGTAGTACGCGATCCAGGGCAGGACGCACGCGGCGAACGTGAAGAACAGGGCGATCGACATGTTCGCCACGAAGGTGCGCCACTTCGGGCCCACGTACTCGAGGACTGGAAAGAGGAGGCGTCAATTTTTTTTTAACTCGAACTGGGCTTCTATTTTATTTTTGTAAAGGGTTTTTAAGTTTCGCTGTTTATGCTACAGCGAAGATGGTGAACGAAATATTTGCATTTCCTGCCAATATTTATACAAACATTTTAAGAGAAACCTAATAATTTCGTATTAATGTCAAAGTATTATTATTGGAACTATTTGTTTAAATAAAATACACAAACATCAACGCTTCACTACCGTATCTTCCCCTGAATTACCGTAAATGAAACATCGAAAAAATCCCAGCAACGTGTCCACGCGACTCCGACAAATCGGTTGACTTTACGCGGTTTGAAATATACTCGTCACGGCTGCCGCCTCTAATCGTGCGCTCAACCCGAGCGTCAAGCTCCTTCCTTCTTTTCCGCTCGCGTGGATACACAATTAGAGGATCGGGCGCAAAAAAAGCGTGGAACTGCCACGCGGCAGCAGATACGGTAGAAATGCGCGCCGGGAAACGAAAAAAAAATGGCGGTAAATCTTCTTTATGCCGCCCGGTTAATGTTTGCGTTGAGGATTGGACATTAAAGTCGGGGCTGCGAGCTTTAAGGAGAGTAAAGAGGCTCACGGGCCGATTAAAAGCTGCTTTTTTGCCGGACGCGCTGCTCCGCTCGATTGTCGTTAATCGTCTTATTGATCGTCAAATATACTCGGGGGCTTAATGAGCTTTTTGCGAGTTAAAAGTGTTTGTGTTCCGTGATGTGCGGCTGGAATTAAAGACACTGAAAACAACGAGCTCGAAGTGTTCGAATGAGATTTATTTAAATTCGTTCGAGAATAGAGTAGTTGGAAACTAAAGAGACTTGTTTTGAATCCGCGAGGAAGTTTAGTTCCTCTCGATTATTTGAGCACTTTTCTTGAGTTATAGTTTACGCTATATTTTCTCGAGAAAAAGCTTGTTTGCTTATTACATTAGAAAACACGACTTCAAAAGTTAAAGTCTTCTTAAAAATTTTCAGTGCACGGAGAAAAAAATTTTATTTAAAATTACTATAATTTTTTAAGAAAAGGAAAACTTGCAAAATGCAAAAATAATACCGCCAAAAAAGATTTACATCTTACTCAAATATCTTGCAAAACAGAACATTCCGAGCCCAAAAAGCGCTTTCGAACATCGATTTAGAAAGAAAATTAATCAGAATCACAGTCAAATCCGATCCCCATCCGAATATAAAAGCCGCTTCACGCACCGCTCGCCGCGTCTCTCCGCCGAAACTCCTTGTGCTTTCCTGCGGACTCCGCGCGGGGCGCAAAAAGTTGGCCGCAAAGCCGGACCGCCGCGGCAAAGAAAAGGAGAGGAAGCCGGCCGCGCAAAAAGAGAAGACGGCTAGGAGAGAGAGAGAGAGAGAGAGAGAGAGAGAGAGAGAGAAGGTCGCGGCCTCGGCTCCTACCGGAAGAAGGGCAATTGTCATATCGTAAACGAGACTTTTTTCACGCCCGAGCGGTTATCTCTCTCTCTCTCTCTCTCTCTCTCTCTCTCTCTCTCTCGTTGCGCCGAGAGTGACTCATCGGCGGCGAGGATTTCCGGGGGAAGGGAAGGGTCAACGTATCGGCAGGTGACAATGACTGCGTTATTGCGACTGGGTCATTATGGGAGCGATGATGTTTAACGACTCTTCGGGGATTACGGAGGTGCAGGAAAAGCGGAGTTTCTGGATGATTGTTTTGTGCATCTCGAGTTAATGAGCACTTAACATTGGGAGTTCGTAATTTGCGGCTAAATTAAATAACAGGAGTAATAATTATCCGTAATAATTGAAAAAATGTGAAAACTGTTCCGGTGAGCGTAAAATGAAAATTTGTATCGGTGCGAATGATTTTTAAGAGAACGATTAGCGTATAACGTGCAATTCCCGGAATTTAATGCTCAAGGGGTCCTTACTTTTGCTTCTGCATAATAATTACTATTATTAAAACATGCGGCTTATAATTAAACGTAATTAATTGTGATACGTAATAATCAGGTCTATGTTAATACGCAAATTATTTTTGTTTCGAAATCAATTCCGATTGCTTTTTGCAAGGATGAAGCTGTCGTTAAAAGTATTAGTTTGGTTTCAGTTTCCTTTCTACGATTATCTTTACTTTCATGAATAAAGCAAAATATTCAGATTGACAATTTAAAATTCCAGTATTATCCTTTTTTTCTGGCATAATTTTTTTTTTCTTCACCTAAACGATTCAACACCAGGTTAATAATCGTTGGATTGAAATTGTTTTAATAGAGCGATCAAAGACTAGTGTAAGGTCAACTTTTGTGTTGATTACCTTATTAGCCAGTCAAGTGTTAGACATCATGCAACTGATTAATTGCTTTTAAATTATCATTTTTAATGGGTTGCGAGTCTTTGAGATGCAATAGTCATAAATATTTGAATTGGAAAGCAGATAAAAAGTAAGCACTTGAAATAAAAAGCAATGATGCTTAAGCATTTAAAGATTTACTGCTAATTATTCGATGATTTAATTTTTTTTATTAAATAGTTCGAACTATTTGTAACAATTCCATATACAAATACGTAATATTAATATGCATGAAAATCCATTATTAATTGTCTACTCATAATAATAAAATACATTTATATTCACATGTATAAAAAAAAAGGTTCTTTCCGTTGTCACGATTTTATCTTCGATGATTTCGCATTGATTTACGACGAATTTAATTTACTGGCAAAAAATATTTTGAACTTATTGGATTTTTGTGAAATGGGTAATAACATTGTTCTTTTTACGCGGAAGAAAAGTTTTATTGCGCAAATCTTTCTGAGAATTTGCGCTTTTTTCCCGCCGACTATTCTAAAAAAACTTATTAAAGATTATTCCAGAAAACAGTACTGACGTATAAAGAAAAGCTGTTAACAAAATATACTTTTGCACGAAATTTTCATAATGCAAATCCGTTGGGCGAAAGAATATTTTCGCGTTTTGACTTACAAATTTTTCTATCAAAATGCAAATTTTTACCTGCATTAATTATGAAAGTAATTAAACATATTTTCGGACGAAAATTTTGGGCGTTTGACGTTAATTGAACTTATCTCATAAATCTTGTTAAAATTGGTTTTTACAAATTTTCTTTTACGATTGGCTTCAACATAATTAACTTTTAAAAATATGATAAAATTTCCGATTAAAATTTCCGCTAAAAAATTTAAATAATTTTGTATAGTTTAATATTATCTTGACTCGGAATTTTAGTATTCACGCCTTGTAACAAAATCAATATTCTCCGACGGACTTTGAATGCACTTCATAAGCCAAGATTAACATAATTTCCAAGTTCAATACTTTACTGGGAAACTGACCAACTAAAATTACCTGCTTTAAATAATTTGCTGCAAGCCGATGCTTAATGGTATGGAATTTGCTTTGACAGGTGTTCTTAAATGCATTCTACGTTAAAACTTTCACAGTTAATTCCTTACCCAAGATGTACATCATGGTGAAGCAGTTGTCGAATGCGAAACCGAAGAAGAACCTGCAGGCGGCGAACTCCCAGAAGTTGCCGGCGAGTATGGTCGCGCAGCCGGACACGAAGCCGACGATGTTCGTGCCGACGAGGGCCGGTATGCGCCCGTAGCGGTCGGCCACCCAGCCGAAGATCAGCCCGCCGAAGATCGCACCCACGAAGAAGATGCTCTGGGCGAAGGTCGGCAGCGCCGCGTTGTCGCACACCCATTCCAGCTGCAATTTTGTTAATTGAGTTATTGTACACTGAGAAAAATTTTTGTTAAAAATTAAAATTTTTTTTCTAAAAATTACTATTTTAATGGTACTCATGGGACACACTCATATTTTAATAATTTTTACTATATAATTCGTAAATTTTACTATT